>CM060254.1:0-107252 GCA_030684275.1 Acipenser oxyrinchus oxyrinchus
ACCATCGACCTGGAGGGAAATGGTGAAATACATTATACCAGAAAAAGCAATAAATACAAGCTCTAGAAATGTGACATGACAGGGTTTTGGAAGTTTTCATTTTCGATTTACAAATGATTAAAAGAATATATACAGTACTGTGCAAAAGTTTTAGGCACCTGTGAAAAAATGCTGTAAAGTAAGAATGCTTTCAAAAATAGACATGTTAATAGATTATATTTATCAATTAACTAAATGCAAAGTGAGTGAACAGAAGAAAAATCTAAATCAAATCCATATTTGGTGTGACCACCCTTTGCCTTCAAAACAGCATCAAGCATCAATTCTTCTAGGTACACTTGCACACAGTTTTTGAAGAAACTCGGCAGGTAGGTTGGCCCAAACATCTTGGAGAACTAACCACAGTTCTTCTGTGGATTTAGGCAGCCTCAGTTGCTTCTCTCTCTTCATGTAATCCCAGACAGACTCGATGATGTTGAGATCAGGGCTCTGTGGGGCCATACCATCACTTCCAGGACTCCTTGTTCTTCTTTATGCTGAAGATAGTTCTTAATGACTTTTGCTGTATGTTTGGGGTCGTTGTCATGCTGCAGAATAAATTTGGGGCCAATCAGATGCCTCCCTGATGGTATTGCATGATGGATAAGTATCTGCCTGTACTTCTCAGCATTGAGAAGACCATTAATTCTGACCAAATCCCCAACTCCATTTGCAGAAATGCAGCCCCAAACTTGCAAGGAACCTCCACCATGCTTCACTGTTGCCTGCAGACACTCATTCATGTACCGCTCTCCAGCCCTTCGCGAACAAACTGCCTTCTGCTACAGCCAAATATTTCAAATTTTGACTCATCAGTCCAGAGCACCTGCTGCCATTTTTCTGCACCCCAGTTCCTGTGTTTTCGTGCATAGTTGAGTCAGCTGGCCTTGTTTCCACGTCGGAGGTATGGCTTTTTGGCCGCAAGTTTTCCATGAAGGCCACTTCTGACCAGACTTCTCCGGACAGTAGATGGGTGTACCAGGGTCCCACTGTTTTCTGCCAGTTCTGAGCTGATGGCACTGCTGGACATCTTCCGATTGCGAAGGGAAGTAAGCATGATGTGTCTTTCATCTGCTCCAGTAAGTTTCCTTGGCCGACCACTGCGTCTACGTTCCTCAACGTTGCCCGTTTCTTTGTGCTTCTTCAAAAGAGCTTGGACAGCACATCCGGAAACCCCTGTCTGCCTTGAAATTTCTGCCTGGGAGAGACCTTGCTGATGCAGTATAACTACCTTGTGTCTTGTTGCTGTGCTCAGTCTTGCCATGGTGTATGACTTTTGACAGTAAACTGTCTTCAGCAACCTCACCTTGTTAGCTGAGTTTGGCTGTTCCTCACCCAGTTTTATTCCTCCTACACAGCTGTTTCTGTTTCAGTTAATGATTGTGTTTCAACCTACATATTGAATTGATGATCATTAGCACCTGTTTGGTATAATTGTTTAATCATACACCTGACTATATGCCTACAAAATCCCTGACTTTGTGCAAGTGTACCTAGAAGAATTGATGCTGTTTTGAAGGCAAAGGGTGGTCACACCAAATATGGATTTGATTTAGATTTTTCTTCTGTTCACTCACTTTGCATTTAGTTAATTGATAAACATAATCTATTAACATGTCTATTTTTGAAAGCATTCTTACTTTACAGCATTTTTCACACCTGCCTAAAACTTTTGCACAGTACTGTATATATATATATATATATATATATATATATATATATATATATATATATATATATATATCATTATGTTTTCACTCATTTGAGGTTTGCTGAAATATTGCTGTGGAAGAAAGGCACAACACTTACCAAGACTCTACTAGTGTTCCCTCTCACTGTGGATATTCTGTGATTGTAAACATCTACGTGAACTTGCTGCACATAGGAAATGGAAGGATGGCCCCGATTTTCATTCTTGGCTTCGACGTTGAAGTATGGGAGCGAGGATGAATTAGTGCAGAGCTTGGCTAATGTATAGGTGCAGGTGCCCATGAAGTGATGGGTAGCTTTATCGAATGTGTTGTAGTGAGGGTCATTATGAACCCTGCAGATGCCATAGGTATGCGGGTAGCAGCCAGGCACTCCATTGGAAATCCCGCAGTAATAGTCCTTAGGACATGAGGTTGCGGAACATGTTAACTTCCCACCTCGGGAAGGGCACGTGCATTTCGTTGAACAAGTGTCATCGGTCCAGAACTCAGATCCAACAGGGTAATGCTTTCCATCATGCCAGCATCCACATTGCACACTGGACACACATCTGTCGTTGTGCAGAAGATATCCACTGTCACAGACACAGTCTTCAACACAAGGCAGATTACAAGTGGAGGGAGCGTTTGGATTAACACAGGAGGCAGGGCATGCAGTGCTGCATGGCTCATAGTGGCTGTTTGGTCCGCACGGTATGGCTAAAACAAGATGGACAAAGACAAACAAATGTGGTTTACAATACTATCTAATATTCACAAAGGTACTGGGGTTCAACACACTGCATTACATATATATATATATAGAGAGAGAGAGAGAGAGAATTACTTACAACAAAATGTTGAGTTCCGCCAAGGTGGTAAATCGACCCCGTGTGCTTGACACATATCTGCATAGGACTGTAGGCTCTTACACAGGGCGTCAACATCCATGTTGAGCTCACAAAGGTCATAGACACAATTCACAAAGTAATCTCTTGGAGCTACTTTAGAGTGGCATTTCTTGAACGGCCCGTGATTATCGATGATCAAGCCACAGTAATTCTTGCTTTCAATCATTTCTTTCTCTTCTACGCTGCACTCTGGTAAGACTACGGGACCGCTTGAGCAACTGAAAGATGAAATACATCAATTGTAAGACGTGTCTGTTTTGAAATACATCATTTTGAAACAGTATTGGCTTTGAGAATAAAACATACTTGGACTCATTGTGAACCTGCCAACTGTTGCCCAGGCTGGAAGAGTCTGGTTCCATTTCTCCATCTGGATTCAGGAAATCATCTGCTTGATCTCCATTATAATTTCCACACATTCCACAAACCTTCTCTTGGAAAGAACTGGGCAGGGTGACCTCCACTCTGTGGTCTCCATCAAATTTAACTCGCAGTCCAAAACCAGTGGAAACCATGACATAGCGGCCACTTAGTCCAACATGTAAACCTGATGTCACTGTCACCGCACGTTCTCCATTTGTCCATTGACCTGCAGGTAGCGGTAATGTAGTTGTCATTATTGTTTTCTGGGCTGTGAGGAACACAGTGGTCAATGGCACCGAATGCAGAGCTATTCCATACTGTACCTTAACTACTCTGTTCTTCTGCAGTGTGATTCTGTAGCTGTCCACCTCCACATTCACATAGCTCACATACGATACACGTGTATTGCCTCTTCTGTATTCGTTGGCAGCTTCAACGTTGAAGAACGGCATGGTGCTGTTAGCACTGCACCGCTTGGACAATGTGTAGGTACAGTTCCCCATGAAATGATGCATTAGCTTGTCAAAGGTCTGGTAGTGAGGATCGCCCGACACAACACAAGCACTCTCTGCAGAAAAGTAGACTGTTGGTATTGCATTTTATAACTTTGCTTACTCACAGAAACTCAAAGGTTACAGTTTCCACAACTGAACATGTCCTAATGTAAAAATGTGATCAAATGGAATTGTAAGAAGGCAGGAAAGACCCAGAATTGCCTTGGAAATAAGGAACTCTGTCTATTTTGTATGAAACCTCTGAAGAATGTATTGATACAATGTTTCCAGTTTCTTACCATGTGGGCCCTAATCCTTACCTGTTTCCACAGAAGTCGTGGATCCTATTGTTGTGACGGTTGTTGCTGTTGTAGTTGTGGTTGATGGTGAGGGTGTGGGGGCGTGGCTGTTGTAGTACCTGAGCAGGATCTGAATTCAATGGACACATCATCCACAGCAACATCAGATCGATAATCATTGCCCCTCACTCCTTCTAAGATAATCTGTAAAATGAATGTTTTCATTGTGTGCATCACAAAAGCATGGTAACCCTGTAGTGTACAGATAAGGTATGATTCCCAGTTGTATTTCCAAGCACAATCTTTACCTTAAATCTTCCTGAGATGTTCAGTTCAACCTCTGCTGAATACCACCTGTCTCCTTTATTGCCTGTTTCTGTCCACATCAGTACTGGAGTTGAATTTTCAACCAGATACACATTCAGGGCCATGGTGCGAGCAACTCCATACATGTGATACCAGAATCGGAAGCAATGAGGCCCCGTAGCCGTGCATTCAGGACTGACCAGTTGAGCTGCATCTCCTGTGTCAGCAAGATTGCCTTCAATATAAACGTAGTGGCCGCCTGAAAAGCAAGAACAATATCATAAAATAACTTCCACGTAAGAGAACATTGCCTGAAATGAATAACAGAATCAATTCTATAGTTTTTATTTTATATTTATATATAATCTGTGCAGGAAACCAGTAAAGCATGACTACCACTCGTTAATCCAACATGTTTCACTGCCACTTACCTCCAGAGGTGTGGTCATAAGATGGCCCTGTGTATGGGGAAGGTGTTGCCTTGCATTCTTGTCCAGTCAAACCTGTCTGTTGTAGACTGGGTCCATTCACAGAAGCCACTGTCAAAGTTGCAGTCCATTGGACAACCTAGAATGTGATAAATGACATTGTGGGACATGGAATTGTATTAATGCACTTCTATAAGTAATAATGAACAATCTGATTAATGGCAAATCAGAATCAATTTCAGTTTCATCACCATGCTGTTTACTTGCTCTCAGCATTATATCTTACAAAGTTCAAACTATTTAAACAACAACTGGAGCTTTTTAAGAATTACACTTCAACGAGTGCAGTACCTCCTGGTAGGGCTGTTGGAGTTGATGCAGCAGTTGGTGTTGTGATGATGGGACGTTCTGCAAAGAAATAATTACATTCAAATGAATAATAATTCTGCTGGGTGAAGTTAGGATAATACTGCTATGACAACATGACGGTCTCATAATAAGAAAGGATATTCTGTTTACCGCAAACAGTGTCTTTCTCCCAGTCCCCAAGGTTCACTCCTGCATTTTCACAGGCTGCAGCATATGATTCCAGTGCATTGCAGAGCTGTTCAGAGCTTCCAGTTGTAGCACACTGGTCATAGACACAGCTCTCAAAGTACTGTACCGGTGGGATGTACGAATGGCAAGTTTGAAATGGTCCGTCTTTAGCCAGGAGGATCCCACAGTGCTGCTCAGCCTCTTGTTCCAAGATTGGGGGGCACAGTGGTGGAGGTGGGGGCGGATCAGAAGCACATCTTTTTACAAAACAGAAACAGATCACTGGCCAGTTCCCTTTAATACTGGACAAATATATCTATCACACATACTAACTTTTAATGGACGGTAAAGTACGAACATAAAGTAAAGAACACTTACGGCCACTTGTCATCAGACACCCTCCAGCTGTGCCCAAACTCATTGAAATCCTGAACCACAACTTTATCTGGCCTCATAAAGTCATCTTTCTGGCTGTTGGTGTAAGTGCCACACAGTCCACACAGCTTCCCTTGGTACCTCTCCATCACGTGGACTAGAAGCTCATGGTCTCCATTGAACTTCAGCTGCAGGCCAAAGTGGGTGTCAATCACCACATAAGAGCCACTCTGAGATACACTTATCCCTGGTCTGGGACTCCAAGGAAGAGTGGTCTTCAGGACATCATCCACCTACAAAACATGAATTGAAATGACCTTGCAGAGAACTGAAACAGAGAAAGTGCATACTTTCTTAAGAATGAATGATTTACATATGAATGAATGATTCCAAGGTGATTGTAACTGTTTACGTAAAAGAAGAGGCATTGTGAAGCAAAGCCGTTCAGTGAAATGTAACTCACATAAACCAGATTGTTCTTTCTCACAGCTATATGCACATCTTCAAGTTTAAGAGCAACAGAGTTGATGGCCGTCCACGTTGGATTACCCCTGTGCTCGTTTCGAGTCGTAACTGTGAAGCTGACGGATGTATTTCCACAGGTCTCCGTCACTGTATAGTTACAAGCGCCCTGGAAATGGTAAAGTTTCCCATCAAAGGTTTTATAGTGTGGGTCACCGTAGATGTGGCAAGTAGCAGTGCTTTCTGGATAACATCCCAAATGCCCATTTTGAACTTTGCAGATTTCTTGAGGACCACAGGACATTGGAGTGCAAACCCATGCATTTCCCAGGCATTGACACCTTCTTTCACAGTTTTCTTCCATGAGAACTTCATCTTTCTGTCAACAAAATGCAGGAAAATTGAATTACTAAACAGGTAGGGCCCTGTTTTGAAGCAAAAGCAAAGGCAGATTTTTAGAGGAGAGTGAAATAGTTTTCACTGTGTAAATATAGAAAGTTACTAATCAAAAAGTAACTAATCAGAAAATAACGAAGCTGGCCATTTCTGTATCTAAGCTGCTTCTTGCTAGTTGTATTCCTCTCAGAACACAAATTGCCTTGGCTTTTACGCAAGTCAAAGTGCGAAGTCTATCAAGAACATCCATTAGGAAGTTCCAAAGTGCAATTAGTCTCCTTACCTCGTAGTACTGGCCATTATGCCAGCAGCCACAGGCGTCAAGAGAAACACATCTCCCTCCACTGAGTACAAACCCTCTGTTGCACTCGCATCCCTCCACGCAGGGTCTGCTGCAGTTCTCTGGCGCACCCTGATCTGTGCAGGTTGCAGGACAGGCGCTTGAGCAGACGTTATAATGACTGTTCGCTGGGCATGGGATTTCTAAAAAATGCAAATAAACAAGGTTAACTGTCGAAAGGGTTCCGATTATGTTACAGCTGTTATGTTTTGAATAGTGGGTGTTAAGTAAAAAGGAATTGCTTACGACAGAAAGTAGTATTTCTCCATGGTGGAATGTTCACCCCAGCACTCTGGCAGGCATCTGCATATGCTTGTAAAGCATCACACAGCAAATGCTGGGCTCCAGATAATGCACACATATCAAAAACACAGCTCTCAAAGAAGCTCTCGGATTAACAACAGAGAGACAGTTGGCAAAGGGCCATCCTTTTTAGTGATCAGACCACAGAAACGGTCACTTTCATAGAGCTCCTCTGCTTCTGGCAGACAGAAGTCTGGGGGTGGATTGGGCATACAGCTGGAATCACCATCTTCAACTTGCCAACTGTTTCCAAGCTCATTACTATCCTTTGCTTGTGACCCATCAGGTTTCATGTACTCGTCTGCTCTTAGATTGTTGTAATTGCCACACATGCCACAAGTCCCATTGAAATAAGAGCTGGGCACTTTCACTTCCACAGTGTGATCAGTATCATAAGAAACTGTGAGCTTGAAATCGGTCCCCAAAACGACATATCTCCCACTCCTGCCCACAGTTATCGCCCCTCCAAGTAGCGTGACAGGAAGAGTCCTCCAAACACCATCGACCTGGAGGGAAATGGTGAAATACATTATACCAGAAAAAGCAATAAATACAAGCTCTAGAAATGTGACATGACAGGGTTTTGGAAGTTTTCATTTTCGATTTACAAATGATTAAAAGAATACATATATATATATATATATATATATATATATATATATATATATATATATATATATATATCATTATGTTTTCACTCATTTGAGGTTTGCTGAAATATTGCTGTGGAAGAAAGGCACAACACTTACCAAGACTCTACTAGTGTTCCCTCTCACTGTGGATATTCTGTGATTGTAAACATCTACGTGAACTTGCTGCACATAGGAAATGGAAGGATGGCCCCGATTTTCATTCTTGGCTTCGACGTTGAAGTATGGGAGCGAGGATGAATTAGTGCAGAGCTTGGCTAATGTATAGGTGCAGGTGCCCATGAAGTGATGGGTAGCTTTATCGAATGTGTTGTAGTGAGGGTCATTATGAACCCTGCAGATGCCATAGGTATGCGGGTAGCAGCCAGGCACTCCATTGGAAATCCCGCAGTAATAGTCCTTAGGACATGAGGTTGCGGAACATGTTAACTTCCCACCTCGGGAAGGGCACGTGCATTTCGTTGAACAAGTGTCATCGGTCCAGAACTCAGATCCAACAGGGTAATGCTTTCCATCATGCCAGCATCCACATTGCACACTGGACACACATCTGTCGTTGTGCAGAAGATATCCACTGTCACAGACACAGTCTTCAACACAAGGCAGATTACAAGTGGAGGGAGCGTTTGGATTAACACAGGAGGCAGGGCATGCAGTGCTGCATGGCTCATAGTGGCTGTTTGGTCCGCACGGTATGGCTAAAACAAGATGGACAAAGACAAACAAATGTGGTTTACAATACTATCTAATATTCACAAAGGTACTGGGGTTCAACACACTGCATTACATATATATATATATAGAGAGAGAGAGAGAGAGAATTACTTACAACAAAATGTTGAGTTCCGCCAAGGTGGTAAATCGACCCCGTGTGCTTGACACATATCTGCATAGGACTGTAGGCTCTTACACAGGGCGTCAACATCCATGTTGAGCTCACAAAGGTCATAGACACAATTCACAAAGTAATCTCTTGGAGCTACTTTAGAGTGGCATTTCTTGAACGGCCCGTGATTATCGATGATCAAGCCACAGTAATTCTTGCTTTCAATCATTTCTTTCTCTTCTACGCTGCACTCTGGTAAGACTACGGGACCGCTTGAGCAACTGAAAGATGAAATACATCAATTGTAAGACGTGTCTGTTTTGAAATACATCATTTTGAAACAGTATTGGCTTTGAGAATAAAACATACTTGGACTCATTGTGAACCTGCCAACTGTTGCCCAGGCTGGAAGAGTCTGGTTCCATTTCTCCATCTGGATTCAGGAAATCATCTGCTTGATCTCCATTATAATTTCCACACATTCCACAAACCTTCTCTTGGAAAGAACTGGGCAGGGTGACCTCCACTCTGTGGTCTCCATCAAATTTAACTCGCAGTCCAAAACCAGTGGAAACCATGACATAGCGGCCACTTAGTCCAACATGTAAACCTGATGTCACTGTCACCGCACGTTCTCCATTTGTCCATTGACCTGCAGGTAGCGGTAATGTAGTTGTCATTATTGTTTTCTGGGCTGTGAGGAACACAGTGGTCAATGGCACCGAATGCAGAGCTATTCCATACTGTACCTTAACTACTCTGTTCTTCTGCAGTGTGATTCTGTAGCTGTCCACCTCCACATTCACATAGCTCACATACGATACACGTGTATTGCCTCTTCTGTATTCGTTGGCAGCTTCAACGTTGAAGAACGGCATGGTGCTGTTAGCACTGCACCGCTTGGACAATGTGTAGGTACAGTTCCCCATGAAATGATGCATTAGCTTGTCAAAGGTCTGGTAGTGAGGATCGCCCGACACAACACAAGCACTCTCTGCAGAAAAGTAGACTGTTGGTATTGCATTTTATAACTTTGCTTACTCACAGAAACTCAAAGGTTACAGTTTCCACAACTGAACATGTCCTAATGTAAAAATGTGATCAAATGGAATTGTAAGAAGGCAGGAAAGACCCAGAATTGCCTTGGAAATAAGGAACTCTGTCTATTTTGTATGAAACCTCTGAAGAATGTATTGATACAATGTTTCCAGTTTCTTACCATGTGGGCCCTAATCCTTACCTGTTTCCACAGAAGTCGTGGATCCTATTGTTGTGACGGTTGTTGCTGTTGTAGTTGTGGTTGATGGTGAGGGTGTGGGGGCGTGGCTGTTGTAGTACCTGAGCAGGATCTGAATTCAATGGACACATCATCCACAGCAACATCAGATCGATAATCATTGCCCCTCACTCCTTCTAAGATAATCTGTAAAATGAATGTTTTCATTGTGTGCATCACAAAAGCATGGTAACCCTGTAGTGTACAGATAAGGTATGATTCCCAGTTGTATTTCCAAGCACAATCTTTACCTTAAATCTTCCTGAGATGTTCAGTTCAACCTCTGCTGAATACCACCTGTCTCCTTTATTGCCTGTTTCTGTCCACATCAGTACTGGAGTTGAATTTTCAACCAGATACACATTCAGGGCCATGGTGCGAGCAACTCCATACATGTGATACCAGAATCGGAAGCAATGAGGCCCGTAGTCGTGCATTCAGGACTGACCAGTTGAGCTGCATCTCCTGTGTCAGCAAGATTGCCTTCAATATAAACGTAGTGGCCGCCTGAAAAGCAAGAACAATATCATAAAATAACTTCCACGTAAGAGAACATTGCCTGAAATGAATAACAGAATCAATTCTATAGTTTTTATTTTATATTTATATATAATCTGTGCAGGAAACCAGTAAAGCATGACTACCACTCGTTAATCCAACATGTTTCACTGCCACTTACCTCCAGAGGTGTGGTCATAAGATGGCCCTGTGTATGGGGAAGGTGTTGCCTTGCATTCTTGTCCAGTCAAACCTGTCTGTTGTAGACTGGGTCCATTCACAGAAGCCACTGTCAAAGTTGCAGTCCATTGGACAACCTAGAATGTGATAAATGACATTGTGGGACATGGAATTGTATTAATGCACTTCTATAAGTAATAATGAACAATCTGATTAATGGCAAATCAGAATCAATTTCAGTTTCATCACCATGCTGTTTACTTGCTCTCAGCATTATATCTTACAAAGTTCAAACTATTTAAACAACAACTGGAGCTTTTAAGAATTACACTTCAACGAGTGCAGTACCTCCTGGTAGGGCTGTTGGAGTTGATGCAGCAGTTGGTGTTGTGATGATGGGACGTTCTGCAAAGAAATAATTACATTCAAATGAATAATAATTCTGCTGGGTGAAGTTAGGATAATACTGCTATGACAACATGACGGTCTCATAATAAGAAAGGATATTCTGTTTACCGCAAACAGTGTCTTTCTCCCAGTCCCCAAGGTTCACTCCTGCATTTTCACAGGCTGCAGCATATGATTCCAGTGCATTGCAGAGCTGTTCAGAGCTTCCAGTTGTAGCACACTGGTCATAGACACAGCTCTCAAAGTACTGTACCGGTGGGATGTACGAATGGCAAGTTTGAAATGGTCCGTCTTTAGCCAGGAGGATCCCACAGTGCTGCTCAGCCTCTTGTTCCAAGATTGGGGGGCACAGTGGTGGAGGTGGGGGCGGATCAGAAGCACATCTTTTTACAAAACAGAAACAGATCACTGGCCAGTTCCCTTTAATACTGGACAAATATATCTATCACACATACTAACTTTTAATGGACGGTAAAGTACGAACATAAAGTAAAGAACACTTACGGCCACTTGTCATCAGACACCCTCCAGCTGTGCCCAAACTCATTGAAATCCTGAACCACAACTTTATCTGGCCTCATAAAGTCATCTTTCTGGCTGTTGGTGTAAGTGCCACACAGTCCACACAGCTTCCCTTGGTACCTCTCCATCACGTGGACTAGAAGCTCATGGTCTCCATTGAACTTCAGCTGCAGGCCAAAGTGGGTGTCAATCACCACATAAGAGCCACTCTGAGATACACTTATCCCTGGTCTGGGACTCCAAGGAAGAGTGGTCTTCAGGACATCATCCACCTACAAAACATGAATTGAAATGACCTTGCAGAGAACTGAAACAGAGAAAGTGCATACTTTCTTAAGAATGAATGATTTACATATGAATGAATGATTCCAAGGTGATTGTAACTGTTTACGTAAAAGAAGAGGCATTGTGAAGCAAAGCCGTTCAGTGAAATGTAACTCACATAAACCAGATTGTTCTTTCTCACAGCTATATGCACATCTTCAAGTTTAAGAGCAACAGAGTTGATGGCCGTCCACGTTGGATTACCCCTGTGCTCGTTTCGAGTCGTAACTGTGAAGCTGACGGATGTATTTCCACAGGTCTCCGTCACTGTATAGTTACAAGCGCCCTGGAAATGGTAAAGTTTCCCATCAAAGGTTTTATAGTGTGGGTCACCGTAGATGTGGCAAGTAGCAGTGCTTTCTGGATAACATCCCAAATGCCCATTTTGAACTTTGCAGATTTCTTGAGGACCACAGGACATTGGAGTGCAAACCCATGCATTTCCCAGGCATTGACACCTTCTTTCACAGTTTTCTTCCATGAGAACTTCATCTTTCTGTCAACAAAATGCAGGAAAATTGAATTACTAAACAGGTAGGGCCCTGTTTTGAAGCAAAAGCAAAGGCAGATTTTTAGAGGAGAGTGAAATAGTTTTCACTGTGTAAATATAGAAAGTTACTAATCAAAAAGTAACTAATCAGAAAATAACGAAGCTGGCCATTTCTGTATCTAAGCTGCTTCTTGCTAGTTGTATTCCTCTCAGAACACAAATTGCCTTGGCTTTTACGCAAGTCAAAGTGCGAAGTCTATCAAGAACATCCATTAGGAAGTTCCAAAGTGCAATTAGTCTCCTTACCTCGTAGTACTGGCCATTATGCCAGCAGCCACAGGCGTCAAGAGAAACACATCTCCCTCCACTGAGTACAAACCCTCTGTTGCACTCGCATCCCTCCACGCAGGGTCTGCTGCAGTTCTCTGGCGCACCCTGATCTGTGCAGGTTGCAGGACAGGCGCTTGAGCAGACGTTATAATGACTGTTCGCTGGGCATGGGATTTCTAAAAAAATGCAAATAAACAAGGTTAACTGTCGAAAGGGTTCCGATTATGTTACAGCTGTTATGTTTTGAATAGTGGGTGTTAAGTAAAAAGGAATTGCTTACGACAGAAAGTAGTATTTCTCCATGGTGGAATGTTCACCCCAGCACTCTGGCAGGCATCTGCATATGCTTGTAAAGCATCACACAGCAAATGCTGGGCTCCAGATAATGCACACATATCAAAAACACAGCTCTCAAAGAAGCTCTCGGATTAACAACAGAGAGACAGTTGGCAAAGGGCCATCCTTTTTAGTGATCAGACCACAGAAACGGTCACTTTCATAGAGCTCCTCTGCTTCTGGCAGACAGAAGTCTGGGGGTGGATTGGGCATACAGCTGGAATCACCATCTTCAACTTGCCAACTGTTTCCAAGCTCATTACTATCCTTTGCTTGTGACCCATCAGGTTTCATGTACTCGTCTGCTCTTAGATTGTTGTAATTGCCACACATGCCACAAGTCCCATTGAAATAAGAGCTGGGCACTTTCACTTCCACAGTGTGATCAGTATCATAAGAAACTGTGAGCTTGAAATCGGTCCCCAAAACGACATATCTCCCACTCCTGCCCACAGTTATCGCCCCTCCAAGTAGCGTGACAGGAAGAGTCCTCCAAACACCATCGACCTGGAGGGAAATGGTGAAATACATTATACCAGAAAAAGCAATAAATACAAGCTCTAGAAATGTGACATGACAGGGTTTTGGAAGTTTTCATTTTCGATTTACAAATGATTAAAAGAATACATATATATATATATATATATATATATATATATATATATATATATATATATATATATATATCATTATGTTTTCACTCATTTGAGGTTTGCTGAAATATTGCTGTGGAAGAAAGGCACAACACTTACCAAGACTCTACTAGTGTTCCCTCTCACTGTGGATATTCTGTGATTGTAAACATCTACGTGAACTTGCTGCACATAGGAAATGGAAGGATGGCCCCGATTTTCATTCTTGGCTTCGACGTTGAAGTATGGGAGCGAGGATGAATTAGTGCAGAGCTTGGCTAATGTATAGGTGCAGGTGCCCATGAAGTGATGGGTAGCTTTATCGAATGTGTTGTAGTGAGGGTCATTATGAACCCTGCAGATGCCATAGGTATGCGGGTAGCAGCCAGGCACTCCATTGGAAATCCCGCAGTAATAGTCCTTAGGACATGAGGTTGCGGAACATGTTAACTTCCCACCTCGGGAAGGGCACGTGCATTTCGTTGAACAAGTGTCATCGGTCCAGAACTCAGATCCAACAGGGTAATGCTTTCCATCATGCCAGCATCCACATTGCACACTGGACACACATCTGTCGTTGTGCAGAAGATATCCACTGTCACAGACACAGTCTTCAACACAAGGCAGATTACAAGTGGAGGGAGCGTTTGGATTAACACAGGAGGCAGGGCATGCAGTGCTGCATGGCTCATAGTGGCTGTTTGGTCCGCACGGTATGGCTAAAACAAGATGGACAAAGACAAACAAATGTGGTTTACAATACTATCTAATATTCACAAAGGTACTGGGGTTCAACACACTGCATTACATATATATATATATAGAGAGAGAGAGAGAGAGAGAGAATTACTTACAACAAAATGTTGAGTTCCGCCAAGGTGGTAAATCGACCCCGTGTGCTTGACACATATCTGCATAGGACTGTAGGCTCTTACACAGGGCGTCAACATCCATGTTGAGCTCACAAAGGTCATAGACACAATTCACAAAGTAATCTCTTGGAGCTACTTTAGAGTGGCATTTCTTGAACGGCCCGTGATTATCGATGATCAAGCCACAGTAATTCTTGCTTTCAATCATTTCTTTCTCTTCTACGCTGCACTCTGGTAAGACTACGGGACCGCTTGAGCAACTGAAAGATGAAATACATCAATTGTAAGACGTGTCTGTTTTGAAATACATCATTTTGAAACAGTATTGGCTTTGAGAATAAAACATACTTGGACTCATTGTGAACCTGCCAACTGTTGCCCAGGCTGGAAGAGTCTGGTTCCATTTCTCCATCTGGATTCAGGAAATCATCTGCTTGATCTCCATTATAATTTCCACACATTCCACAAACCTTCTCTTGGAAAGAACTGGGCAGGGTGACCTCCACTCTGTGGTCTCCATCAAATTTAACTCGCAGTCCAAAACCAGTGGAAACCATGACATAGCGGCCACTTAGTCCAACATGTAAACCTGATGTCACTGTCACCGCACGTTCTCCATTTGTCCATTGACCTGCAGGTAGCGGTAATGTAGTTGTCATTATTGTTTTCTGGGCTGTGAGGAACACAGTGGTCAATGGCACCGAATGCAGAGCTATTCCATACTGTACCTTAACTACTCTGTTCTTCTGCAGTGTGATTCTGTAGCTGTCCACCTCCACATTCACATAGCTCACATACGATACACGTGTATTGCCTCTTCTGTATTCGTTGGCAGCTTCAACGTTGAAGAACGGCATGGTGCTGTTAGCACTGCACCGCTTGGACAATGTGTAGGTACAGTTCCCCATGAAATGATGCATTAGCTTGTCAAAGGTCTGGTAGTGAGGATCGCCCGACACAACACAAGCACTCTCTGCAGAAAAGTAGACTGTTGGTATTGCATTTTATAACTTTGCTTACTCACAGAAACTCAAAGGTTACAGTTTCCACAACTGAACATGTCCTAATGTAAAAATGTGATCAAATGGAATTGTAAGAAGGCAGGAAAGACCCAGAATTGCCTTGGAAATAAGGAACTCTGTCTATTTTGTATGAAACCTCTGAAGAATGTATTGATACAATGTTTCCAGTTTCTTACCATGTGGGCCCTAATCCTTACCTGTTTCCACAGAAGTCGTGGATCCTATTGTTGTGACGGTTGTTGCTGTTGTAGTTGTGGTTGATGGTGAGGGTGTGGGGGGCGTGGCTGTTGTAGTACCTGAGCAGGATCTGAATTCAATGGACACATCATCCACAGCAACATCAGATCGATAATCATTGCCCCTCACTCCTTCTAAGATAATCTGTAAAATGAATGTTTTCATTGTGTGCATCACAAAAGCATGGTAACCCTGTAGTGTACAGATAAGGTATGATTCCCAGTTGTATTTCCAAGCACAATCTTTACCTTAAATCTTCCTGAGATGTTCAGTTCAACCTCTGCTGAATACCACCTGTCTCCTTTATTGCCTGTTTCTGTCCACATCAGTACTGGAGTTGAATTTTCAACCAGATACACATTCAGGGCCATGGTGCGAGCAACTCCATACATGTGATACCAGAATCGGAAGCAATGAGGCCCGTAGTCGTGCATTCAGGACTGACCAGTTGAGCTGCATCTCCTGTGTCAGCAAGATTGCCTTCAATATAAACGTAGTGGCCGCCTGAAAAGCAAGAACAATATCATAAAATAACTTCCACGTAAGAGAACATTGCCTGAAATGAATAACAGAATCAATTCTATAGTTTTTATTTTATATTTATATATAATCTGTGCAGGAAACCAGTAAAGCATGACTACCACTCGTTAATCCAACATGTTTCACTGCCACTTACCTCCAGAGGTGTGGTCATAAGATGGCCCTGTGTATGGGGAAGGTGTTGCCTTGCATTCTTGTCCAGTCAAACCTGTCTGTTGTAGACTGGGTCCATTCACAGAAGCCACTGTCAAAGTTGCAGTCCATTGGACAACCTAGAATGTGATAAATGACATTGTGGGACATGGAATTGTATTAATGCACTTCTATAAGTAATAATGAACAATCTGATTAATGGCAAATCAGAATCAATTTCAGTTTCATCACCATGCTGTTTACTTGCTCTCAGCATTATATCTTACAAAGTTCAAACTATTTAAACAACAACTGGAGCTTTTAAGAATTACACTTCAACGAGTGCAGTACCTCCTGGTAGGGCTGTTGGAGTTGATGCAGCAGTTGGTGTTGTGATGATGGGACGTTCTGCAAAGAAATAATTACATTCAAATGAATAATAATTCTGCTGGGTGAAGTTAGGATAATACTGCTATGACAACATGACGGTCTCATAATAAGAAAGGATATTCTGTTTACCGCAAACAGTGTCTTTCTCCCAGTCCCCAAGGTTCACTCCTGCATTTTCACAGGCTGCAGCATATGATTCCAGTGCATTGCAGAGCTGTTCAGAGCTTCCAGTTGTAGCACACTGGTCATAGACACAGCTCTCAAAGTACTGTACCGGTGGGATGTACGAATGGCAAGTTTGAAATGGTCCGTCTTTAGCCAGGAGGATCCCACAGTGCTGCTCAGCCTCTTGTTCCAAGATTGGGGGCACAGTGGTGGAGGTGGGGGCGGATCAGAAGCACATCTTTTACAAAACAGAAACAGATCACTGGCCAGTTCCCTTTAATACTGGACAAATATATCTATCACACATACTAACTTTTAATGGACGGTAAAGTACGAACATAAAGTAAAGAACACTTACGGCCACTTGTCATCAGACACCCTCCAGCTGTGCCCAAACTCATTGAAATCCTGAACCACAACTTTATCTGGCCTCATAAAGTCATCTTTCTGGCTGTTGGTGTAAGTGCCACACAGTCCACACAGCTTCCCTTGGTACCTCTCCATCACGTGGACTAGAAGCTCATGGTCTCCATTGAACTTCAGCTGCAGGCCAAAGTGGGTGTCAATCACCACATAAGAGCCACTCTGAGATACACTTATCCCTGGTCTGGGACTCCAAGGAAGAGTGGTCTTCAGGACATCATCCACCTACAAAACATGAATTGAAATGACCTTGCAGAGAACTGAAACAGAGAAAGTGCATACTTTCTTAAGAATGAATGATTTACATATGAATGAATGATTCCAAGGTGATTGTAACTGTTTACGTAAAAGAAGAGGCATTGTGAAGCAAAGCCGTTCAGTGAAATGTAACTCACATAAACCAGATTGTTCTTTCTCACAGCTATATGCACATCTTCAAGTTTAAGAGCAACAGAGTTGATGGCCGTCCACGTTGGATTACCCCTGTGCTCGTTTCGAGTCGTAACTGTGAAGCTGACGGATGTATTTCCACAGGTCTCCGTCACTGTATAGTTACAAGCGCCCTGGAAATGGTAAAGTTTCCCATCAAAGGTTTTATAGTGTGGGTCACCGTAGATGTGGCAAGTAGCAGTGCTTTCTGGATAACATCCCAAATGCCCATTTTGAACTTTGCAGATTTCTTGAGGACCACAGGACATTGGAGTGCAAACCCATGCATTTCCCAGGCATTGACACCTTCTTTCACAGTTTTCTTCCATGAGAACTTCATCTTTCTGTCAACAAAATGCAGGAAAATTGAATTACTAAACAGGTAGGGCCCTGTTTTGAAGCAAAAGCAAAGGCAGATTTTTAGAGGAGAGTGAAATAGTTTTCACTGTGTAAATATAGAAAGTTACTAATCAAAAAGTAACTAATCAGAAAATAACGAAGCTGGCCATTTCTGTATCTAAGCTGCTTCTTGCTAGTTGTATTCCTCTCAGAACACAAATTGCCTTGGCTTTTACGCAAGTCAAAGTGCGAAGTCTATCAAGAACATCCATTAGGAAGTTCCAAAGTGCAATTAGTCTCCTTACCTCGTAGTACTGGCCATTATGCCAGCAGCCACAGGCGTCAAGAGAAACACATCTCCCTCCACTGAGTACAAACCCTCTGTTGCACTCGCATCCCTCCACGCAGGGTCTGCTGCAGTTCTCTGGCGCACCCTGATCTGTGCAGGTTGCAGGACAGGCGCTTGAGCAGACGTTATAATGACTGTTCGCTGGGCATGGGATTTCTAAAAAAATGCAAATAAACAAGGTTAACTGTCGAAAGGGTTCCGATTATGTTACAGCTGTTATGTTTTGAATAGTGGGTGTTAAGTAAAAAGGAATTGCTTACGACAGAAAGTAGTATTTCTCCATGGTGGAATGTTCACCCCAGCACTCTGGCAGGCATCTGCATATGCTTGTAAAGCATCACACAGCAAATGCTGGGCTCCAGATAATGCACACATATCAAAAACACAGCTCTCAAAGAAGCTCTCGGATTAACAACAGAGAGACAGTTGGCAAAAGGGCCATCCTTTTTAGTGATCAGACCACAGAAACGGTCACTTTCATAGAGCTCCTCTGCTTCTGGCAGACAGAAGTCTGGGGGTGGATTGGGCATACAGCTGGAATCACCATCTTCAACTTGCCAACTGTTTCCAAGCTCATTACTATCCTTTGCTTGTGACCCATCAGGTTTCATGTACTCGTCTGCTCTTAGATTGTTGTAATTGCCACACATGCCACAAGTCCCATTGAAATAAGAGCTGGGCACTTTCACTTCCACAGTGTGATCAGTATCATAAGAAACTGTGAGCTTGAAATCGGTCCCCAAAACGACATATCTCCCACTCCTGCCCACAGTTATCGCCCCTCCAAGTAGCGTGACAGGAAGAGTCCTCCAAACACCATCGACCTGGAGGAAATGGTGAAATACATTATACCAGAAAAAGCAATAAATACAAGCTCTAGAAATGTGACATGACAGGGTTTTGGAAGTTTTCATTTTCGATTTACAAATGATTAAAAGAATACATATATATATATATATATATATATATATATATATATATATATATATATATATATATATATATCATTATGTTTTCACTCATTTGAGGTTTGCTGAAATATTGCTGTGGAAGAAAGGCACAACACTTACCAAGACTCTACTAGTGTTCCCTCTCACTGTGGATATTCTGTGATTGTAAACATCTACGTGAACTTGCTGCACATAGGAAATGGAAGGATGGCCCCGATTTTCATTCTTGGCTTCGACGTTGAAGTATGGGAGCGAGGATGAATTAGTGCAGAGCTTGGCTAATGTATAGGTGCAGGTGCCCATGAAGTGATGGGTAGCTTTATCGAATGTGTTGTAGTGAGGGTCATTATGAACCCTGCAGATGCCATAGGTATGCGGGTAGCAGCCAGGCACTCCATTGGAAATCCCGCAGTAATAGTCCTTAGGACATGAGGTTGCGGAACATGTTAACTTCCCACCTCGGGAAGGGCACGTGCATTTCGTTGAACAAGTGTCATCGGTCCAGAACTCAGATCCAACAGGGTAATGCTTTCCATCATGCCAGCATCCACATTGCACACTGGACACACATCTGTCGTTGTGCAGAAGATATCCACTGTCACAGACACAGTCTTCAACACAAGGCAGATTACAAGTGGAGGGAGCGTTTGGATTAACACAGGAGGCAGGGCATGCAGTGCTGCATGGCTCATAGTGGCTGTTTGGTCCGCACGGTATGGCTAAAACAAGATGGACAAAGACAAACAAATGTGGTTTACAATACTATCTAATATTCACAAAGGTACTGGGGTTCAACACACTGCATTACATATATATATATATAGAGAGAGAGAGAGAGAATTACTTACAACAAAATGTTGAGTTCCGCCAAGGTGGTAAATCGACCCTGTGTGCTTGACACATATCTGCATAGGACTGTAGGCTCTTACACAGGGCGTCAACATCCATGTTGAGCTCACAAAGGTCATAGACACAATTCACAAAGTAATCTCTTGGAGCTACTTTAGAGTGGCATTTCTTGAACGGCCCGTGATTATCGATGATCAAGCCACAGTAATTCTTGCTTTCAATCATTTCTTTCTCTTCTACGCTGCACTCTGGTAAGACTACGGGACCGCTTGAGCAACTGAAAGATGAAATACATCAATTGTAAGACGTGTCTGTTTTGAAATACATCATTTTGAAACAGTATTGGCTTTGAGAATAAAACATACTTGGACTCATTGTGAACCTGCCAACTGTTGCCCAGGCTGGAAGAGTCTGGTTCCATTTCTCCATCTGGATTCAGGAAATCATCTGCTTGATCTCCATTATAATTTCCACACATTCCACAAACCTTCTCTTGGAAAGAACTGGGCAGGGTGACCTCCACTCTGTGGTCTCCATCAAATTTAACTCGCAGTCCAAAACCAGTGGAAACCATGACATAGCGGCCACTTAGTCCAACATGTAAACCTGATGTCACTGTCACCGCACGTTCTCCATTTGTCCATTGACCTGCAGGTAGCGGTAATGTAGTTGTCATTATTGTTTTCTGGGCTGTGAGGAACACAGTGGTCAATGGCACCGAATGCAGAGCTATTCCATACTGTACCTTAACTACTCTGTTCTTCTGCAGTGTGATTCTGTAGCTGTCCACCTCCACATTCACATAGCTCACATACGATACACGTGTATTGCCTCTTCTGTATTCGTTGGCAGCTTCAACGTTGAAGAACGGCATGGTGCTGTTAGCACTGCACCGCTTGGACAATGTGTAGGTACAGTTCCCCATGAAATGATGCATTAGCTTGTCAAAGGTCTGGTAGTGAGGATCGCCCGACACAACACAAGCACTCTCTGCAGAAAAGTAGACCGTTGGTATTGCATTTTATAACTTTGCTTACTCACAGAAACTCAAAGGTTACAGTTTCCACAACTGAACATGTCCTAATGTAAAAATGTGATCAAATGAAATTGTAAGAAGGCAGGAAAGACCCAGAATTGCCTTGGAAATAAGGAACTCTGTCTATTTTGTATGAAACCTCTGTAGAATGTACAATGTTTCCAGTTTCTTACCATGTGGGCCCTAATCCTTACCTGTTTCCACGGAAGTCGTGGAACAACTATAATGTTCTTACTACTGCAGGTATTTTGTCCTAATATTCTTTAGCACATCCATTACAGATACAACGTATCCAGTGGAGTGGAGTGGAGTGGAATGTTGTGGAGTGGAGTGAAGTGGAGTGGAGTGGAGTGTTATGTGGAGTGGATTGGAGTGGAGGGTTTAGGGTGTGGTGTGGAGTGGTGTGGAGTGGAGAGGGGGAGGAATGGAGTGGGGTGAGGAGTGGAGTGGAGTGGGGTGTTATGTGGAGTGGATTGGAGTAGAGGGGTTAGGGTGTGGTGTGGAGTGGAGTGGAGTGGAGGGGTGGAGGAATGGAGTGGGGTGAGGAGTGGAGTGGAGTGGAGTGGAGTGGAATGGTGTGGAGTGGAGTGAAGTGGAATGGAATGGAGTGGAGTGTGAACAAAGGAAAAGAGGTCAAATAAAATTCAGAGTTGTTTGGCTGGAGACCGGTAAACGGACTAGTTAGGTCAGAGGGAAAAGTTTAGTCAGAGCTCTGGAGAGGAGTTAGGCTTTTGGAAATAAATAAACACACAGGCCCTGTCCTGTTGTGTAAGTGCTTTAGAACATAAGAACATAAGAAAGTTTAAAAACGAGAGGAGGCCATTCGGCCCATCTTGCTCTCTTATTTTCCTACAAGAAGGCAATCCTTCACTATATACGTATATATAAGAATCATTACACATCCAACATATTTGATAGATTATGATGATACCCAAGAGAATATGAAAAAGCAGAATATTCTAATTATAACTCAATCTAATTAATACCAGAGAACATAAAAACAGCATCTTAATATTTATCAAATAAAATGTCTATTTATTTATATATATATATATATATATATATATATATATATATATATATATATATATATATATATATATATATATATATTATTTAGCACACGCCTTTATCCAAGGCGACTTACAGAGACTAGAGTGTGTGAACTATCACAGCCTCCTATATATATATATTTATAATACCAAAACTTTGGATATAAAAAGAAAGAAAGCAGCTTTAAACAAAGCAATGAGCTTTGCAAAGCTATGATAGGGTTGAGTCTTATGAAGAGTGGGTAAGAAATGGCAAAGTTAGACAAGAAAACAGTTGGGATAGATGGTCCTTCCAGTGATCTCACCAGGGTTTAAGTCATCTGTATTCATTGTATCTACAGCAAAAGCACCACTTACCACAAGATCCCTTTCTGACTCCAACATTGTCTATTGCAGTGTCTCCGTATTCAGTCAGCCCCCGGACTGCCTCAAAGATCACCTGCACAAAGTAATAGACAGTATCACAGAACATCATCCACTGTGCGACTGTGAGACAGATGCATGTCTTGAGGAATACAAAGACATGTCCAAGGTAACGCTCAGAAAAGGCTTTATCTTGTCATGTTACACAGACATCGGTAAACATCACAAGCTTTTTGAGTTTGACGTTACACTTAACAAACCAAACACAAGGGGGCACTCCAAATCCACAAACCAGTTAAGCATGGGACCAGTCGGTGATTTCTTTCATTTTTAATGATGGTTTGGTTCTCCATTCTTACTTATAGGGAGCATGTAGTGAACCAGGCAATATGACAGTCCAGCTAAACTCATCTGTTTTGGTGCCTTAATGTGCCTAACCTATAAATGATAAGAAGTTTTGTGAATGACCTTTATTGTAGTTTCTTTAACAAAGGACAGAGTGACAGCAGCATATAACCAGGAGGAACTCTGATTTCCTCTTCTGCTCCAAACCTCCCTCTCCCCCGAATGCTCTTTGACCAGGACTCTGAGTTCATTGTGATCTTCAGGGCCGAGCATGTGGTACCAGAACTCCACACACACGTCTCCAGGGGCCTCGATGGCAGGGCTCTCCAGGCGGATGTCCTCAAAAGGAATCAAATTGCTAGCTTCTTGGTAAATGAAATGACCCTCTGTTTAGTACAAAAAGGATTGATTGTATTAGGAAACATCCATAAAGCATTGTGTAAATGCATCATAGCTGTGCACTATTGCCTCAATTCATCATAGCTGTGCACTAGTGCCTCAATGCATCATAGCTGTGCACTAGTGCCTCACTGCATCATAGCTGTGCACTATTGCCTCAATGCATCATAGCTGTGCACTATTGCCTCAATGCATCATAGCTGTGCACTATTGCCTCAATGCATCACAGCTGTGTACTTTTGCCTCAATGCAGCAGAGCAGTGCTATACAGTGAAAGAGGAGCCACAGTGCAGCGATTCTTACTTCCATCAGGATGGTCATTGTCAGGACCTGTCCCTGGGGTCGGGGTAGCATGTTTACTTCTTATCCAGTCTCCACGGTCTCCTTCACACAGTTGGACCCAGTCACAAAAGGGTTTCAGGTTGTTATTGAAATCACACTTCGTAATGTAATCTAACAAAAGAGCAAGAAGCACAACCAATAATACATTATAAAACACCAAAAGTGAAGTAACATCTTCCTTGAACTTCACTTTTCATATCAGAAAACAATCATATCACAAGAAGCTAAATTAGTGATATACAATCTAGGATAAATTGCTTTATTGCTCTAAATTATAGCGCAACATGCCAGGGTTGATTATGAAACACAGTAATTGAGTCTGGAAAAAGATAATGTCAATGTTATCTTTATACAGCTGCTTTATTATCAACTGCTATCTGAAACATTGCCCATTGTTCATTAATTCTGTACTGAGGAATGTACAGTTCCCAAAGAAAATGGTGAAGACTGTCCTTTACTTGTATGTCATGGATATACCAGCAGCGCACTGCAGGAAAATCTAAAATATTTCCAAGCAGCTATGGACAGTGTTATACATTGTGGGTTTGTATGGGGATGGGTAAAGTCCTTGTCCAATGAAGATTTTCTATTTTCTTCAAGTACCAGTAAGGCAGAACCTAGCTCCTGTTAGTGAGACAAGGGTAAAAGCTCTATAAAGTGTTCTTAGCATTATTATTATTTATTATTTGTTTATTTAGCAGACGCCTTTATCCAAAGCGACTTACAGAGACTAGGGTGTGTGAACTATGCATCAGCTGCAGAGTCACTTACAATTACATCTCACCCGAAAGACGGAGCACAAGGAGGTTAAGTGACTTGCTCAGGGTCACACAATGAGTCAGTGGCTGAGGTGGGATTTGAACCGGGGACCTCCTGGTTATAAGCCCTTTTCTTTAACCACTGGACCACACAGCCTCCTGCATTGCATTCTGAGCATTGCAGTCTCAGATAGATGCCATGTTCAAGTGCTTCAGTGTATAAAGATTATACAGTTGAGATCTCTGAAGCAAACTAATCCAGAGGCCACCACCCAGAATGCATCATGAAGGATTAGGGTTCTAGTGCATGAAGGGACAGTGGCATTGCTGTGGCGAGTTACAAGGTAATAATGATACTCCCCAGAGAGCGGAGGTGCCATAACCTTGACTAATGAACAGTGTAAACCAGTCCTAGATTTGAAGAGCTCATGGTTGTATTTTAACTATCAAGCAGTGGAAAGTCTACACTTGCTGTAGAGAATTCTCAGGAGGCATTGAAGTGAGTGCCAGTGCAATTGCCTCAGATCACAGAAACCTTCAACACAGGACACATCAATTACACTTCCACTCCAGCAATGAGCTACAGCTGTGACCAAAAGTTTTGCATCACCCAACAGAATTAACTAATTTTGCTTCATAAAGTCGAATGAAACCTGCTGAATAATGTTGTTAATATATTGAATTACACACTGCTTTGTAGTTTTCCATATACTTAACGAAAAACTGACACAAATTTATAAAATGCGGCATTTCTAACATGAAATAACTGTACACTTGCAATATCATTTAGCAGTTGATTTGATAACATGAGGTTAAATAAAATATCTAAATTATTTTCATATAGTTTTTTCTTTCTTTAATTATGTCTCAATCCTAAAATTCTGGGTGATGCAACGCTTCTGGCTGTAGCAGTGACGTTCCAGAGCATGGTAATGTAGAGCTGCAGGCGTTTGTATCAATCAAATTGACCCTATAATGCACTGTAGGTCAGCAGGCGTATCAATAAAGCTTCAATGCATTTACTGGGAAAATACCTATTACTGTTTTTTACAAAAGTGATTAAAACCAAAAATATATATAATTGGGTATTTCAATTGACGAAAAGAATCTACAGATACTTGGAGCAATCCATCAGCACCTGCACAGTGATTATAAAACAGAGAGCAATGTTTTCTAACACTGTACCTGCGCCAGGAGTCCATATTGCAGAAATGTTTGAGGGTTTTGTTTGTCCAACATTCTCACTAAAAAACCCACAAAAGACAAATCTTTACTAATAATAATAACAATAACAATAATTATTATAATAATATGCACACAAACAATAATAATAATAATAATAATAATAATAATAATAATAATAATAATAATAATAATGCACTTTAATGTGATTTATAAATAAATTAAACAGTAATAAATGACTCACCTGTTTTGTGTTTGTGATTCTACAAAATAAAAGCAAGCTAACAAAAGTAACACAAAGACTGTCTTTGCCATTGTTGTAAAGTTCAGCAGCTGGTTAAATGGATCATTGCTGTTCAGTTAGCCCAGCTGTACTGACTGATCTCAGCAGGTACTGAAGGTTATATAGACCCTAGAGGAGACCATAACATCCTGTTTGAGATGGGAGGATCAGAGCTGCAGATTTCCCGCTAGTCATTAAAAACATTTATCTATATTACTCTGGCACATATATACATTAGCACTCCTTCCTTGTTCCTGGACACTGGGAAGCATGCCCTCATTATTTATTTGCAGACGCCCTTATCCAGGGTGACTTACAATTGTTACAAGATATCACATTATACATTATTTCACATTATACACATATCACATTATTTTTTTTACATACGATTAGCCATTTATACAGTTGGGTTTTTACTGGAGCCATCTAGGTAAAGTACCTTGCTCAAGGGTGCAGCAGCAGTGTCCCTCACCTGGGATTGAACCCACGACCCTCCGGTCAAGAGTCCAGAGCCCTAACCACTACTCCACACTGCTGCCTCCTCATACAGTGGGTCAGGACATGGGAGCAGTCTGAACTTTTTTCTGATTAGTCTAGAATTGTGTATTTAATGTATTGAGTTTGTTTTACTTTTAGACACACACATGACCTCATTTCTATAGAGTAAATAGCTTTGAGAATCTGGCCCTGGCTCTACCTTGGATATGAAACTTCATGGTTAAAAATGCATATTCAATCTGACATTAAAAAGCTTATTGCTGTTCATAGGTGGGGTAGATGCAGTTGAGCAATGCCATATAGATCAGCAGAACTGTTCACATGTTCTGAAAAACAGCTGCAGGGCTGGCAGCTATCTTGGCTTGTGTGGGGTGTGAGCTCCAGCCCTCACTTTTACTGCCTTTCTTATGGTCATTACATCAAAGACTTGTTCCACTCAATGTCATAAGGGCTGGATAAGGCGGAGGCCAACCTTGAGCTTATTACAGCAATATACCCTTTATCAGGGGGAAAGTAAAGCTGTACCTATCTTTACAAGTGCAATACTTGACCATGGTCATATCAGTTGAACAGCGGGACACTGGAACACTCGAACAGATATGACAGGTAAAGGGTAATTCATATATCTGCCTGTTTAAACAAAAAAAGACCTTTTGAGTCCAATGCTCTTAGTACAATCGGTCACAAGGACTTAACATAACAGACAGACAGACAGATAGATAGATAGATAGATAGATAGATAGATAGATAGATAGATAGATAGATAGATAGATACAGTAGTGTTTAAAAGCTTGGAAACAATCAATCATTTAAAGCAGGACTAGAGGTTGGGGATTGTATTGCCCATTTCATTTACTTAATAATACCCTGGTATCCCTGAATAGATAATCGGCTCCTCTAAAAATAAGGTAAACATTTTAATGAGCAAGACATCTCACAAGTAGAACGGTGCTCTGAAAGTTCTCCTTTTTCTAGGAAGGCAGCACAGCTGGGGACGGGGAGTTTGTTGCTGGATAACTTCACTCAGACTTCTTGCTCACTAAATATCTTGGTATCCCTGAATAGACAATTGTGTCCTCTTTAAAAGTATGCTCAGGATTTGAATACACAATCCGTCTCACAAGTTCAGTGGTCTCCTAAATATGATTCATTTACTAACCATGCTGAACACAACCCAGGCAGTAAGACAGACAGCAGATCCATTCAAATTATCTCAGAAATGCAGAAATTAAGAACATAAGAAAGTTTACAAACGAGAGGAGGCCATTCGGCCCATCTTGCTCGTTTGGTTGTTAGTAGCTTATTGATCCCAGGATCTCATAAAGCAGCTTCTTGAAGGATCCCAGGGTGTCAGCTTCAACAACATTACTGGGGAGTTGGTTCCAGACCCGCAAATTGTAATAACAGTGTCTTCTTTTCTTTCAACATTGGCTTTTTAGAAATAAAAATAGATATTTGAAGGAAATAAGTCAATCAATATGTGTGGTAGATAATGAAAACTCAAATTCCATTGTACTTTGAGATAACGTACAATAAACCATGGTCAGTAATCTTGTTTTATGATTGCTGTATTTGTAGGTCAAACCCCTCAGAAAAAGAATTTCCTTATAGTGGTAATTAAGTCTTGCACAGTTGTCAAGGTTGTAATCTTATTACTAAACAGTACAATTACAGAGAGGTGAGATGTAGTTCCTTTAGATTAATTGACTGTAGGCTACTTTTTGTGCCAACTGCTTTGATAATGCCTTAACCCATGAATTGCCAAATACACAAGCTGACTTTATCTAATGAGATCCCTTCTAAATCAATATGCTATCATTCTATAAGGGGTCAATCTTTTTCAAGTGTAAAACGAGGACAGCCACGTTAGATGTGAAACTTCACGCTGGCTATGAAGCTCAACACAGAAAATGGAGCCACTTTATCATCACTATGAGGAGAAAAACCCCAAGAAATGCATCATTTTTAGGCTTCAGTTTCTTTGTTTATATTGAGGCATCATAAAAGTATCTGAAGGGCTATATTTGCAGAATCAACAGTTACACTTAGACATAACTTTTGCAGTTAACAAAATAAGAGTAAGTTATCTATAACAATATAGAAAACAGCAGGTAGATTCCAGTTAAAATGTTCCACAAAATTACAAAGCAGCCTGTCCTGAAATGAGGACAAGGGCACTGAATGGGTTAACGAGTGCGGGGTGATATTCTAAATTCTGTCTCGTACCTCTTTTTAGCTTGATTATCATAATCACTGCCCCGCACACACACTGTGTTACTGTGCTGAGAATATTCTGGGGCTTCCCTTGTTATGCATTTTTAACATTAATAGGACCAGGACGTTTCATCTATAGCTCATGTTCTTCATAATTCATGAAAGAAGATGAAGCAGTTCTAGTATTTCTAGAGCTAGCATGACACACGAACATGGACTGCAACACATGGTTAGACCCCTTCAAGTCCTGTAACCAATACATCATTTGATTGGAACTAACTGGACCTCATTGCACGTTCTTTATCATGGTTTAACGTGTAACAAACTGTAAAATGTTACAGTTGTGCAATGAACACAATTAGAAATACATGTTATAAAATTATGTAAACTGTTATACAAATATTAAAACAGTATTATTGTTGAAAGAACATATTACAGTTAAAAACTAAAGAAGTTCAGTACTAACTGACACTGTCAGAATATTATAATAATTGTACTGTGTTTTAAAGAATATGAAACCAGCATAAATAATATTGCAGCAAATTATGAACAGGTTACAATGATTTGAACTAAGAAAACTGAACAAGTGGTAATGTTAGACAAACAGCTTGTCTATGTGCCTTTGTTATTAGTGCACATACACTCGTGGAAGTCTGTCACCTTGAAAGGAAGCTAGATATTGCAAATTAGTAAAAACAAAAGGGTAACCCTTTTTAGACAGAACAATATTTGAAACTAAAAAGACCTATTTGATTTTATTTGATTGTGTTTTTACTAAGCATAGAGATTTAAAAAAAAAATTCTGATTTGATAATTGTGACAAAACTCTCTGAAGAGAAATAATATGTTTGAAGTATTTTGATCTAATAAGAAACATAATATTTAAACTAAAAAGTGCTTTTCCTTGTTTACGGCTCTACTGTAACACAAATAGACTGTAAAAGCAGGAGCGAGCATTTCATTTAATCAATTTAAGAATGAGTTCATTTTCTTTCTCCAACTAAACAAAAAATCTTTCAGACATTACAACATCCATTAAATTAAAGAATATAAAGGCTTAGTTTATATAAAGGTTTTACTGCAATAAAAAACAGCAACGGTTGGAATATTAGACAAATAAAACGTAAACTGTATTCAATAATTTTAGTACACAAAAAACCTACTGAAAAATAGCCTTGCCCTTATCTGCTTGCAAGCAGAGCGGTGTTAGATATGGAAGGTTCTTTTTGGCAGTCAAATTGAGATTTACTTGTAGTCCGCAGTTTTGAATCTAAGGTCTTTCTATGATAAGAAAACCTGGTAGTAGAAGGGAGCATTCCATGAATTAGGGGAGTTGTTTCCCGTCACAGCTCTTAACAAATAAGTAGCGACTTTCGTTGGGAGAAAACTGATTTCATGCGATGAACTTGGTGAAGTGCTTACAATGGAGTTTCATATTAATCAAAACAATAGCCTTGGCAAGAAAACAGGGCGTCTGAATTCTGCTTGAGCAGGCAACTTTTAGAAACAGAGAGGTCATGCATAGTCCAAGAATGGCACAGTTAAATAAGGCTGTTATACTTAACATGTTCATTATAGTTTAAAATTTAAATGAAACTAATTGAACTGACCACTGTATGCTTATTCAAAGGCAGTCTTTGTCAAATACTTTGTTAATACACATTTGTATATGAAGTTAAACTGGCCCATTGACAACACAGGAAAGGAAACATAATATGCGGCTCAGAGGGACATATATTTTGACCCATCTTAATATAATCAAATAGAGCTGGTGTTACATATTAAAAACATCTCTCATATATATATATATATATATATATATATATATATATATATATATATATATATATATACAGTACTGTGCAAAAGTTTTAGGCAGGTGTGAAAAAATGCTGTAAAGTAAGAATGCTTTCAAAAATAGTCATGTTAATAGATTATATTTATCAATTAACTAAATGCAAAGTGAGTGAACAGAAAAAAATCTAAATCAAATCCATATTTGGTGTGACAACCCTTTGCCTTCAAAACAGCATCAATTCTTCTAGGTACACTTGCACAAAGTCAGGGATTTTGTAGGCATATAGTCAGGTGTATGATTAAACAATTATACCAAACAGGTGCTAATGATCATCAATTCAATATGTAGGTTGAAACACAATCATTAACTGAAACAGAAACAGCTGTGTAGGAGGAATAAAACTGGGTGAGGAACAGCCAAACTCAGCTAACAAGGTGAGGTTGCTGAAGACAGTTTACTGTCAAAAGTCATACACCATGGCAAGACTGAGCACAGCAACAAGACACAAGGTAGTTATACTGCATCAGCAAGGTCTCTCCCAGGCAGAAATTTCAAGGCAGACAGGGGTTTCCAGATGTGCTGTCCAAGCTCTTTTGAAGAAGCACAAAGAAACGGGCAGCGTTGAGGACCGTGAGCGCAGTGGTCGGCCAAGGAAACTTACTGCAGCAGATGAAAGACACATCATGCTTACTTCTCTTCGCAATCGGAAGATGTCCAGCAGTGCCATCAGCTCAGAACTGGCAGAAACAGTGGGACCCTGGTACACCCATCTACTGTCAGGAGAAGTCTGGTCAGAAGTGGCCTTCATGGAAGACTTGTGGTCAAAAGCCATACCTCCGATGTGGAAACAAGGCCAAGCAACTCAACTATGCACGAAAACACAGGAACTGGGGTGCAGAAAAATGGCAGCAGGTGCTCTGGACTGATGAGTCAAAATTTGAAATATTTGGCTGTAGCAGAAGGCAGTTTGTTCGCCGAAGGGCTGGAGGCGTGCACGAATGAGTGTCTGCAGGCAACAGTGAAGCATGGTGGAGGTTCCTTGCAAGTTTGGGGCTGCATTTCTGCAAATGGAGTTGGGGATTTGGTCAGAATTAATGGTCTCCTCAATGCTGAGAAGTACAGGCAGATACTTATCCATCATGCAATACCATCAGGGAGGCATCTGATTGGCCCCAAATTTATTCTGCAGCATGACAACGACCCCAAACATACAGTGAAAGTCATTAAGAACTATCTTCAGCGTAAAGAACAAGAAGGAGTCCTGGAAGTGATGGTATGGCCCCCACAGAGCCCTGACCTCAACATCATCGAGTCTGTCTGGGATTACATGAAGAGAGAGAAGCAACTGAGGCTGCCTAAATCCACAGAAGAACTGTGGTTAGTTCTCCAAGATGTTTGGGCCAACCTACCTGCCGAGTTCCTTCAAAAACTGTGTGCAAGTGTACCTAGAAGAATTGATGCTTGATGCTGTTTTGAAGGCAAAGGGTGGTCACACCAACTATGGATTTGATTTAGATTTTTCTTTTGTTCACTCACTTTGCATTTAGTTAATTGATAAACATAATCTATTAACATGTCTATTTTAAAAGCATTCTTACTTTACAGCATTTTTCACACCTGCCTAAAACTTTTGCACAGTACTGTATATATATATATATATATATATATATATATATATATATATATATATATATATATATATATATATATATACTTCCAAATGATTGATGGGTTATTGATCCCATTCACGGCCCTTTGATCTACTCTATCTTATGGTGTACTGTGCTGCACAATCTGATCAGTATTATATTGCAGTGTGTGTGTGATCAACTTTTTTCCTATAAAAATGTGGCCTTTCCTGTGCTTCCCTATTCCTCTACTGGTGGTTCCGTGTTTCGTGAAAGGCCTCCCAGGTATTTCACACAGCCATTCCTCCCACAGTATGGGATCCCATTTCTATTCTTCAGTCTATTTGTATTCACCATGTAGTGAATATTTCAAATGCTGCATGAATATACACAATCAAATGACTTAACCTCTACCTGTGTAGTATAGCATAACAGTCTCTTTCTAAATCAAAACTAACCTCCCCCAAATGATTTGAGGCGCCATGAGTACTCTCCAAGTTTAACACATATTTCAAGGTTTTAGGCAAATCAGAACGAACGCTTTGCAAACGCAAAGGAAAATAGACATGTGAAGAATCTCTGTATCGTTGATCTGGCCAGAGGATAAACCAATGCGGTTGTAAAAGGGGTCGTTTTTACTGGCCAGCACAGCAATGGAAACAGAGAAATGCAGAATTGCACTGTCTCTATAAATCAGAAACCTGCAAGTCACATGACAGCAATATTCCAGCCATATTAAGTCAAAGGTCACTGACAAGGTCACCAAGACAGTTTATACAGCCCTGCAAATACAAAGTCCCTCCCTCGAATGGTATCTGACAGATCACTGGTCATGTCTTTTGTATCACAGCCACGATTAAATTTGATCTACACGATTACAGAGCGTTAGGTCTTTGTCACCTCACATGACGACGACCCCACTATGCCCTAACGTTATAACGTTACATTTCTCCCCAGAGTTTCCATGGCACTAAAATTATGAAGTCAGAATCTGATATGATTTACTGTATGAGATATTAGCAGTTTGGGAAAACAATAAAAATAACTCATACAAACAACACATGTAATCCCGTCACATCCACACATGCCTTTTCCGCTGAGCCAGCTCTGCGTTCCCAGGTTACTGTGTAGTCGGATTGGGGTGCTTGTTCTGCTTTGCTAGCTGTAGTACAGATAGAAACGAACCGTCTGTAGCTGCGCCTGACTGCAAACCTGCTTTTCAATGCATTGCTGATTCTGCACAGCAGGCTGTGTGGAATCACATGCTCTGCCTGGCTGAATCCCACGAGGCCAATAACAACCCTGGGAACAGGACGAGAGCGTTTCAGCCTGTGTGCAATACTTATTTAACCCACCAGAGGGAGCGTTATCAAGCTTGTTTTTTTAACCAGTGCTGTAGTTTCGCGACCGGACCTGTATGAGTTTAGGTTTGACTCACACATGTATTATATTTATTTATTTATTTAACAGACGCCTTTATCCAAGGCGACTTACTGAGACTAGGGTGTGTAAACTATGCACACACCATACGTCTCACCCGAAAGACGGAGCACAAGGAGGTTAAGTGACTTGCTCTGGGTCACACAAATGAGTCAGTGGCTGAGGTGGGATTTGAACCGGGGACCACCTGGTTACAAGCCCTTTTCTTTAACCACTGGACCACACAGCCATTAGTACCTTACTAAAAAGCTTACAGCAATTAGAGATTTGTGCTGTAGCTGGTAATCAAGTGCCCAGTTAATGTATTGGAATAGCTACCTTACATGCATGGAAGGAAGCACAATGCTACTGTCAAGCGCTGGCTGCCTATTAATCGGGTGACAATAAAGCAGCGACTTCACTGTCTCTTGTCATTACAGACATTCATCCTTTACAGCAATAGAAATCCGAGATGGGAAGGCAGGAATTGCCCCTTTGACAGGATGCACTCATAGTAAATCCACATGCATCGGGGTTTCACGGAAAACCACCGAGGGAGTGTGTATACTGAATTAGTTTGACAATATAAATAAATATAACGATTACCACACCCTATATTAATACACAAGCACTAAAAAGACTAGTGCTCTTAAATTCAGTATCGAATTTAAAAATCGGATCCATGTTTTGCTCGCTACATTGTATTAAATACAACTCCGGAGAATTCGTCTCAAAGCTACCATCTGTTGAAGAGACCGTGTTACTGCTGCACGGCAGACTGTCCTTTTAACCCTGCGGTCACTGTGGCTGCTTGGTGTGTGAGAGTAACCAGCAGCTTGTTGATTTCTGATCTCAGCCACACATTCTTTTCATTTTAGTTTGTTTATTAACTTTGAGAGAAAACAGAAATATAACCCAGCGTCCGCCTTGAGCTCGGATCCCTGAGAAGCGAGGGACAGGGAAGGCTCTCCTTTTCCAGGTCTGTTCAGTATTTTCCCAATGAAGATGGCGGCTCCTATTCTTGCCAGCAGGGCTGGATCTGTTAATAACACCGGAACCGGTACCAGCATCAGCAGCAGCAACAACAACAATAAAACCGCTCCAAGCTTCCCGGAGCTGGACTTCAGGTCCGGAGCGAGGATCGAGGAATTAAATAAGCTTATTCTGGATTTCAGCAAAAACGATCAGAGGGAATATGACGACCAGCGGGCTTTGGAGATCCACACAGCTAAGGATTTCATCTTCTCCATGCTCGGTGAGGATCATACAGCCGGGTTTACTTTATAAAAGCATTTGCATCATGCACGTAGTTTTTCTTTCATTCTTTTTTAAAATTTTTTTTATCGTTAATCGTGTTAGCTGTAGCTGCCCAGCAGCAAATGCAATACAGTAACTAATACTACAGTAATACAAATACAGCGTATAGTCGTATTAAGACGGAGTATATTTCTGATTGAATTAAAAGCATATCTTTAAATATGTGCTGCTTTACTACATACGGGTACCTCCAGATACATGTATTTTTTATCCGTTTTTGTACATCATTATAATAATGGGGGAAGTGTTTGATTGACTTTAAGCTGACATTACTATTAGTAAATGGTTGCTATCGCAGTGGAAACATGCAAGTGACCCAGCAGCTGCAGGTGTGGCCCATCGTGGTTGTAGTACTGATAGAATTGCTTTAACCTCTCCGGAAACAGACGGGTATCTGCAGGTTTATAGCGTCTGCAACACAGCTGGCCCTGTTCCTGGGCTTGTCTTTCTTTCTTCCTTCTGGTGATTACCATGTTAAATCCATACTATTTTTTAATTACATGTATGTATATATGGTATATGTTTGTTGAAAGGTCAAATATGTCATCATTTTGATCGTATTTCTGAAGGAGGTCAGTGTTTCAAGGGTACTGTGATGTTCAGGATGCAATGCCATAGTTCAAGTATCACTCCACTCCCCCCCACCCTTTAAACTGTGCCCTGAAGCCAAGTCTGAAGGGAGTAGACTTTTCAAGGGAGGTGTGGTATTATAATCTGTACTGTGGGGGGAGAGAATGCTATAACAAAGAAATATGTCTTTGAAAGAGCTCCTCAGGTCCAACTGGACTTGGAATGGTATCCGCACAGTGCTTTGTGGATTGGTTAAAGCATCCACACAGTGGATTGGTTAAAATACTATGCCAGTCTGAGCAGCAAGGTCCAGGTGTTCGACTTGCATTGCACTGTGCCAGTCTGAGCAGCAAGGTCCAGGTGTTCCACTTGCATTGCACTGTGCCAGTCTGAGCAGCACGGTCCAGGTGTTCCACTTGCATTGCACTGTGCCAGTCTGAGCAGCAAGGTCCAGGTGTTCGACTTGCATTGCACTGTGCCAGTCTGAGCAGCAAGGTCCAGGTGTTCCACTTGCATTGCACTGTGCCAGTCTGAGCAGCTCGGTCCAGGTGTTCCACTTGCATTGCGCTGTGCCAGTCTGAGCAGCCAAGTCTGAAGGGAGTAGACTTTTCAAGGGAGGTGTGGTATTATAATCTGTACTGTGGGGGGAGAGAATGCTATAACAAAGAAATATGTCTTTGAAAGAGCTCCTCAGGTCCAACTGGACTTGGAATGGTATCCGCACAGTGCTTTGTGGATTGGTTAAAGCATCCACACAGTGGATTGGTTAAAATACTATGCCAGTCTGAGCAGCAAGGTCCAGGTGTTCGACTTGCATTGCACTGTGCCAGTCTGAGCAGCAAGGTCCAGGTGTTCCACTTGCATTGCACTGTGCCAGTCTGAGCAGCACGGTCCAGGTGTTCCACTTGCATTGCACTGTGCCAGTCTGAGCAGCAAGGTCCAGGTGTTCGACTTGCATTGCACTGTGCCAGTCTGAGCAGCAAGGTCCAGGTGTTCCACTTGCATTGCACTGTGCCAGTCTGAGCAGCTCGGTCCAGGTGTTCCACTTGCATTGCGCTGTGCCAGTCTGAGCAGCACGGTCCAGGTGTTGCATTTGCATTGCACTGTGCCAGTCTGAGCAGCAAGGTCCAGGTGTTCCACTTGCATTGCACTGTGCCAGTCTGAGCAGCAAGGTCCAGGTGTTCGACTTGCATTGCACTGTGCCAGTCTGAGCAGCACGGTCCAGGTGTTCCACTTGCATTGCACTGTGCCAGTCTGAGCAGCAAGGTCCAGGTGTTCCACTTGCATTGCACTGTGCCAGTCTGAGCAGCTCGGTCCAGGTGTTCCACTTGCATTGCACTGTGCCAGTCTGAGCAGCACGGTCCAGGTGTTCCACTTGCATTGCACTGTGCCAGTGTGAGCAGCAAGGTCCAGGTGTTCGACTTGCATTGCACTGTGCCAGTCTGAGCAGCAAGGTCCAGGTGTTCCACTTGCATTGCACTGTGCCAGTCTGAGCAGCTCGGTCCAGGTGTTCCACTTGCATTGCACTGTGCCAGTCTGAGCAGCACGGTCCAGGTGTTCCACTTGCATTGCACTGTGCCAGTCTGAGCAGCAAGGTCCAGGTGTTCCACTTGCATTGCACTGTGCCAGTCTGAGCAGCAAGGTCCAGGTGTTCCACTTGCATTGCACTGTGCCAGTCTGAGCAGCAAGGTCCAGGTGTTCCACTTGCATTGCACTGTGCCAGTCTGAGCAGCACGGTCCAGGTGTTCCACTTGCATTGCGCTGTGCCAGTCTGAGCAGCACGGTCCAGGTGTTGCATTTGCATTGCACTGTGCCAGTCTGAGCAGCACGGTCCAGGTGTTCGACTTGCATTGCACTATGCCAGTCTGAGCAGCTCGGTCCAGGTGTTCCACTTGCATTGCACTATGCCAGTCTGAGCAGCACGGTCCAGGTGTTGTATTTGCATTGCACTGTGCCAGTCTGAGCAGCACGGTCCAGGTGTTCCACTTGCATTGCACTGTGCCAGTCTGAGCAGCACGGTCCAGGTGTTCCACTTGCATTGCACTGTGCCAGTCTGAGCAGCTCGGTCCAGGTGTTCGACTTGCATTGCACTGTGCCAGTCTGAGCAGCTCGGTCCAGGTGTTCCACTTGCATTGCACTGTGCCAGTCTGAGCAGCACAATCCAGGTGTTCCACTTGCATTGCACTGTCTTTGACTGTGCTGCAGCGTTCTCATACAGGATGTAGAGGGATCTGAAGAGATCAGTCAGGCCATGTTCAGTGAAGGTTGCAGCAGCTTCTCTCATCTGTGGGAGCCTTGCCTATCTTATATTGTAGGGTTAGTTAGTTAATATGGTTTTGTAGTCACACAACCCATTCAAAACCATGATTCCTCATTCATTCATTCTGTGTAGCCAGGTAGTCTTCATATAAAGACATTGTAAATGACTTAGATAGTTTTTTTTTCCTCACACATACCTAGATTATGTGGTTTACAAAGTTGTTTTTGTTGAATTTTAATCTGCACGCCATTTCTAAGCACGTCTAAAAGCTGGTAAACTATGGGACAAAGTGCAGAATGTGGTCTGACAATGAATTTCGGGAGCAGATTTCGGTAGGTTCTCCTTTCCTGTTAAGATCCGCTGTCCTGTTTCATATGTTCACAAAGTAACACTTAGCAAAGCTGAACACTACACCAGCACAGTCTGCTTAGCAGTATCTCCTGCATGGAAAAAAAATGCACCAATGTTCCCTCCCCACTCATTGTAAAACCCTGGTCCTGTCTTTCGCAATCTTTATCAGAGACTCCTAGCACAGCTTTCTCAGATAGAAATCGAATTAGCTCCCATTTCTCTTACAAGATATAATTATGGCAGATAATATTTCCCAGCTCTCAGCATTGTTAATAAGCTGCATTGTGGAGAGAGAGATTCTGCATGTCTCAGCACATCTCTTAACACCCAGATTCAATTAACTTCTTAGCTGGAGGGGATGTAGCAATTAACAAAGGGAAAGCAGAGCAATCTGTATGTGGATTCAATTAACAGAGTGAAAGCAGAGCAATCTGTATGTGGATTCAATTAACAGATTGCAAACTTACCGCAGTTTGCATTTTCGTTGTGACAATTCACAAAGTATACATTTTGTTGTACTAAGAGAAAATATGTTAATGAAAACAGACGCAATATACTAATTTAAATATTTGTTGCGTCTTCTTAGCAAGATGTCTGTTGCGAGAGTCATGCAACATTATTCAAATAAATAGCGGGAGTTGAGTTGTAGTTTGCTGCAGCAGAGGGGCACGAAGGTAACGTCTATACTTGCATGGGCGCTTTCAAAAGTTCTTAACCGACTGATGCAATTGTAAGTGTTGCAATTAGTACATCTCATTATAATATTTGAGAGCCTTGATCTCCACCCCATTTTTGCGAATTTATACAGGAACGCATTGTTTCATTAAAGATGTATTGGATTCTGAAAAGCTTTTAAAGAACATTAGGGAGCCAACATCACAGGACAGAAAGTTAATAAGTAAAGTCGTGTTCAGAGGCAGCTTAAGGTTGCTTCAGAGTAGATCCAGTTTTGATACAGCAAAGAAGCATGAATGTGTTGAAACAGGACAGACGTCTTGCTCCAGGGATGGGGAGAGCGGAGGTGGGGCGCTGGGGAACCCGCCCCCTCTGTGAGGAGTCTGTATTGTTGCACCACCATTTAGGAATTGAAAGGGTTAAATCACAATGCGCATTTCCATTTGTGATGCAGTTAAGTATTTAGAAATAATAAAAGATACTTCAATGTAATAGGTGTGGCTGATATGCAGGAAGGTAACAAAAGCAGATGAGAGGTTTGGAAAAACCACACCCATAGTCCGTCCCTGATACAGTGCGGTACTTTCATCTGCAATCTGTATGAGCTGCAGCCCAGAGAAACAGAGCTGCACACTGAGTACAGTGAGGGGAAGTAGGGGAGCAGCTGCTACACAGGCTTAGCATTCAAATGAAAAGAGCTTGATTTTATCCACAAGTTTAGCTTTGCTTTGTGCGTCCCTACCTGAACTCATTCCAGTGCAGTGTTGATTTCTCCAGCTCTTCCCATGGTACTGCATTTGAATGCAGAGCTACAGAGGTGACTTTCCAGTGTGACTCATCGCTGCTCACATCTGTGTGATAGAAACAGACATCTCCTTTATCCAGGTGCTCCAAAGGTACGGCAAATTACACAGTATTTCTGGCTTAAATAAAGTAATCACCCTAATCAGGGTTAAAGGGGGGCAGCATCTGCAGTTAGTTGAACACATTATTGTAAGCACACTTTCCAATTCCTGGAACAGCAATTAAAAAAACAAAAACAACAAGCAATGTCCTTTATCAGTCGGTTATGAAGTATGTAGAAATGTAAGAAATATCAGTAACGCTTTATATTGTGTGGCATAAATTAATTTTAAATAGATATGCAATTGCATATTAAATGAATATTAAATTAACATTTAATAAATATGCAATAGCTGGTTTCTTGCTAAATGTTAACCAAATGTCGATTTGAAAATGTAATTGAATATCTATTTAATATTAATTTATGCCACGCAATGTAAAGTGTTACTGAAATATCTGGGGGATTTTCTATAAGCCTTTCAATCTGCAGGCTGTTGCTTGTGAATTGAAGATAGAACATAGCTTGAATGATGCTTCCTTCAATGCTCAGAAACCCTGGGAAAGCGTGCAGACGGATCAGAATGCCCAGAGCACAGCACAGCACAGCACAGCACAGCACAATCTGCATCTGGAATCTGTGCAGACTGATCAGAATGCCCAGAGAACAGCACATCACAATCTCTATCTGGAATCAATGCAGACTGATCAGAATGCCCAGAGCACAGCACAGCACAATCTCTATCTGGAATCAATGCAGACTGATCAGAATGCCCAGAGAACAGCACATCACTGTCTCTATGTGGAATCAGTGCACAGGGGAAACACGCACAGGTTAAATGCCAGCTGTGTTTTAAGATATTCTCCTCATTGTGTGCTTTATTGCAGTCCTGTGCTTCTCCTCATTGTGTGCTTTACTGCAGTCCTGTGCTTCTCCTTATTGTGTGTATTATTGCCATCTTTGCTGTGCCCTTCAATGCTCTGCTGGGTCTGCAGCGTACCAGTCCATCCTGCTGGTAAGAGTACTGCTACAGAGGAAGACTTCCAATAAACAGGCTATACCTTGAGCCAGACTGGTGAAGATACAAGTCCGCTCCTATTGGAAACGCACATCAGAGGTAGCATAGTGTTACATTCAAACTACACACTGCATAGTGTTACATTCAAACTACACACTGCATAGTGTTACATTCAAACTACACACTGCATAGTGTTACATTCAAACTATACACTGCATAGTGTTACATTCAAACTACACACTGCATAGTGTTACATTCAAACTACACACTGCATAGTGTTACATTCAAACTACACACTGCATAGTGTTACATTCAAACTATACACTGCATAGTGTTACATTCAAACTATACACTGCATAGCGTTACATTCAAACTACACACTGCATAGTGTTACATTCAAACTACACACTGCATAGTGTTACATTCAAACTACACACTGCATAGTGTTACATTCAAACTACACACTGCATAGTGTTACATTCAAACTACACACTGCATAGTGTTACATTCAAACTACACACTGCATAGTGTTACATTCAAACTACACACTGCATAGTGTTACATTCAAACTATACACTGCATAGTGTTACATTCAAACTACACACTGCATAGTGTTACATTCAAACTACACACTGCATAGTGTTACATTCAAACTACACACTGCATAGTGTTACATTCAAACTATACACTGCATAGTGTTACATTCAAACTACACACTGCATAGTGTTACATTCAAACTACACACTGCATAGTGTTACATTCAAACTACACACTGCATAGTGTTACATTCAAACTATACACTGCATAGTGTTACATTCAAACTATACACTGCATAGCGTTACATTCAAACTACACATTGCATAGTGTTACATTCAAACTACACACTGCATAGCGTTACATTCAAACTATACACTGCATAGTGTTACATTCAAACTATACACTGCATAGCGTTACATTCAAACTATACACTGCATAGTGTTACATTCAAACTACACACTGCATAGTGTTACATTCAAACTACACACTGCATAGTGTTACATTCAAACTACACACTGCATAGTGTTACATTCAAACTATACACTGCATAGTGTTACATTCAAACTATACACTGCATAGTGTTACATTCAAACTATACACTGCATAGCGTTACATTCAAACTATACACTGCATAGTGTTACATTCAAACTATACACTGCATAGCGTTACATTCAAACTATACACTGCATAGTGTTACATTCAAACTACACATTGCATAGTGTTACATTCAAACTACACACTGCATAGCGTTACATTCAAACTATACACTGCATAGTGTTACATTCAAACTATACACTGCATAGCGTTACATTCAAACTATACACTGCATAGTGTTACATTCAAACTATACACTGCATAGTGTTACATTCAAACTATACACTGCATAGTGTTACATTCAAACTATACACTGCATAGTGTTACATTCAAACTATACACTGCATAGTGTTACATTCAAACTATACACTGCATAGTGTTACATTCAAACTATACACTGCATAGCGTTACATTCAAACTATACACTGCATAGTGTTACATTCAAACTATACACTGCATAGTGTTACATTCAAACTATACACTGCATAGTGTTACATTCAAACTACACACTGCATAACGTTACATTCAAACTATACACTGCATAGTGTTACATTCAAACTATACACTGCATAGTGTTACATTCAAACTATACACTGCATAGTGTTACATTCAAACTATACACTGCATAGTGTTACATTCAAACTATACACTGCATAGTGTTACATTCAAACTATACACTGCATAGCGTTACATTCAAACTACACACTGCATTCAAGACTTTAACACTAATTAGACAAGCATTTCCTTTGTGTTTTCATTATTGGAATCAGTATTGGATAGATGTATTAACTGCAGTCCCAATGACAATTTGACTGACTGGAATACCTTCATTAATGTACACAGTGTGTATGGGAAGGGAATACAATGCATGACTGATGCAGTATTAATATTTGATCAGGATGTGGATGAAACCGTGTTTACTGAGGTGTGTGTGGTTGATGCCGTGTACAGAATATTGTTCAGCTGCAAATAAAAGCACTGTTGTAAATGTACAGCCTGCACTGTCACAGCAATCTCCTAGATGAACGCACAGAGACAATGAAGACATCTGTTGATCCAGGGCAGGGGGTTCATTGTTATTCTACTGGCTGTTAATCACCTATTATAAACCTCGGTGGCTAGGAAGGGCTTTCCATGGGTTGTGATTTAGTGTTAATGAGTGATGAGAGCTTGTGGAATCCTGCTGGGCTGGGTCATTCAGTGATGAAACCCTTTCACTGGGCTGGGTCATTCAGTGATGAAACCCTTTCGCTGGGCTGGGTCATTCAGTGATGAAACCCTTTCGCTGGGCTGGGTCATTCAGTGATGAAACCCTTTCGCTGGGCTGGGTCATTCAGTGATGAAACCCTTTCGCTGGGCTGGGTCATTCAGTAATGAAACCCTTTCGCTGGGCTGGGTCATTCAGTGATGAAACCCTTTTGCTGGGCTGGGTCATTCAGTGATGAAACCCTTTCGCTGGGCTGGGTCATTCAGTGATGAAACTCTTTCGCTGGGCTGGGTCATTCAGTAATGAAACCCTTTCGCTGGGCTGGGTCATTCAGTGATGAAACCCTTTCGCTGGGCTGGGTCATTCAGTGATGAAACCCTTTCGCTGGGCTGGGTCATTCAGTAATGAAACCCTTTCGCTGGGCTGGGTCATTCAGTGATGAAAACCTTTTGCTGGGCTGGGTCATTCAGTGATGAAACCCTTTCACTAGGCTTGATCATTCAGTGATGAAACTATTTTGCTGGGCTGGGTCATTCAGTGATGAAACCCTTTCGCTGGGCTGGGTCTTTCAGTGATGAAACCCTTTCACTGGGCTTGATCATTCAGTGATGAAACTATTTTGCTGGGCTGGGTCATTCAGTGATGAAACCCTTTCGCTGGGCTGGGTCATTCAGTGATGAAACCCTTTCGCTGGGCTGGGTCATTCAGTGATGAAACCCTTTCCAATACATTCACCTGCAGAAGCATGTTGCACTTTTATTCTCAACCCCTGAGAACACATTATCCATGAAGTGAAATAATTTCAAAATGAGGAGCCCAGATAAATATGTTGGCTCTGTATCCATGTCATGCTTGATTTCTGTCTATACATTTGATCATTAATACTGTACAGTATACACTAGGTAATAGCAGAATGCATTGATGAGTGTGCTGTGTAATCCAGGTGAGTAAGATGTGTTGTGTGTGAGGAATGTCTGGGCGTGTGCACATCTGGGAATGGTGCCTAATGAACTGATACAGACTGGATTTCTTTATTGACGTAGACTGGAGACTGTACGAGTTGTGTTTAGACTTGCTTGCTGGTTGTCAGAAGTGTGTTTCTCATGGGATTTGATATTCAGCTGACACCACTGTGCACCCGGGGTTACATATTCCCTCTGCCAAACATTTCATTCTTATTGTACTGAATAAACACTGTGAACAGAGAGGAGAGTGAAAGAGGCTGTGTGTGGAATAGCCTTCAGAGAGGAGAGTGAAAGAGGCTGTGTGTGGAATAGCCTTCAGAGAGGAGAGTGAAAGGGGGCTGTGTGTGGAATAGCCTTCAGAGAGGAGAGTGAAAGGGGGCTGTGTGTGGAATAGCCTTCAGAGAGGAGAGTGAAAAGGGGCTGTGTGTGGAATAGCCTTCAGAGAGGAGAGTGAAAGGGGCTGTGTGTGGAATAGCCTTCAGAGAGGAGAGTGAAAGGGGCTGTGTGTGGAATAGCCTTCAGAGAGGAGAGTGAAAGGGGGCTGTGTGTGGAATAGCCTTCAGAGAGGAGAGTGAAAGGGGCTGTGTGTGGAATAGCCTTCAGAGAGGAGAGTGAAAGGGGCTGTGTGTGGAATAGCCTTCAGAGAGGAGAGTGAAAGGGGCTGTGTGTGGAATAGCCTTCAGAGAGGAGAGTGAAAGGGGCTGTGTGTGGAATAGCCTTCAGAGAGGAGAGTGAAAGGGGCTGTGTGTGGAATAGCCTTCAGAGAGGAGAGTGAAAGGGGCTGTGTGTGGAATAGCCTTCAGAGAGGAGAGTGAAAGGGGCTGTGTGTGGAATAGCCTTCAGAGAGGAGAGTGAAAGAGGCTGTGTGTGGAATAGCCTTCAGAGAGGCGAGTGAAAGGGGCTGTGTGTGGAATAGCCTTCAGAGAGGAGAGTGAAAGGGGGCTGTGTGTGGAATAGCCTTCAGAGAGGAGAGTGAAAGGGGGCTGTGTGTGGAATAGCCTTCAGAGAGGAGAGTGAAAGAGGCTGTGTGTGGAATAGCCTTCAGAGAGGAGAGTGAAAGGGGCTGTGTGTGGAATAGCCTTCAGAGAGGAGAGTGAAAGAGGCTGTGTGTGGAATAGCCTTCAGAGAGGAGAGTGAAAGGCTGTGTGTGGAATAGCATTCAGAGAGGAGAGTGAAAGGGGGCTGTGTGTGGAATCTGTATGTGGAATAGCATTCAGAGAGGAGAGTGAAAGAGGCTGTGTGTGGAATAGCCTTCAGAGAGGAGAGTGAAAGAGGCTGTGTGTGGAATAGCCTTCAGAGAGGAGAGTGAAAGGGGGCTGTGTGTGGAATAGCCTTCAGAGAGGAGAGTGAAAGAGGCTGTGTGTGGAATAGCCTTCAGAGAGGAGAGTGAAAGGGGGCTGTGTGTGGAATCTGTGTGTGGAATAGCATTCAGAGAGGAGAGTGAAAGGGGGCTGTGTGTGGAATAGCCTTCAGAGAGGAGAGTGAAAGGGGGCTGTGTGTGGAATAGCCTTCAGAGAGGAGAGTGAAAGAGGCTGTGTGTGGAATAGCCTTCAGAGAGGAGAGTGAAAGAGGCTGTGTGTGGAATAGCATTCAGAGAGGAGAGTGAAAGGGGGCTGTGTGTGGAATCTGTGTGTGGAATAGCATTCAGAGAGGAGAGTGAAAGAGGCTGTGTGTGGAATAGCCTTCAGAGAGGAGAGTGAAAGAGGCTGTGTGTGGAATAGCCTTCAGAGAGGAGAGTGAAAGAGGCTGTGTGTGGAATAGCCTTCAGAGAGGAGAGTGAAAGGGGCTGTGTGTGGAACAGCCTTCAGCATCACATACACTCTTGTATCCTACTTGTGGTGTTGCTTGTATGGGATCTGCTGCTGTGAGTGTGTGTGTGTGTGTTGGTTATATCCAGTGTTTGTTATATGCAGATAGCGTTGTCTAAAATAAATATATATATATATATATTTTAATTTGGTCGTTGCCAATGGTTTTTGCCCCGGTTTCCTCCCCTATTTGGAATGCCCAATTATTATTTTTATTGCGGTTCACCGCTGCACCTCCCCGGCCACTCGGGAAACGGAGGCTGAAACACGCATCCTCCGAAACGTGTTCCTGCCAATCTGTCATTTTTCGCACTGCGGATCCACAGTGAAGCCACCAGACCAATACTGCCGGAGGACAGCAAAGATCTGAATGGCTCCACAGCAGACCCGCAGATCGGCACGGATTCCCCTGCCGATCTAAGCCCTCCCTACCCGGGCGGCGCTCGGCCAATTATGGAACCCCCGGTCATGGTCGGCAATGACATAGGCTGGATTCGAACCATGGACAGGCTATAACCAGAGCACATCCAAACCTCTTGATTACTCACCAGGGTATCCCAGCCTATCCATAACCAGAGCGCATCCAAACCTCTTGATTACTCACCAGGGTATCCCAGCCTATCCATAACCAGAGTGCATCCAAACCTCTTGATTACTCACCAGGGTATCCCAGCCTATCCATAACCAGAGCGCATCCAAACCTCTTGATTACTCACCAGGGTATCCCAGCCTATCCATAACCAGAGTGCATCCAAACCTCTTGATTACTCACCAGGGTATCCCAGCCTATCCATAACCAGAGCACATCCAAACCTCTTGATTACTCACCAGGGTATCCCAGCCTATCCATAACCAGCGTGCATCCAAACCTCTTGATTACTCACCAGGGTATCCCAGCCTATCCATAACCAGAGTGCATCCAAACCTCTTGATTACTCACCAGGGTATCCCAGCCTATCCATAACCAGAGTGCATCCAAACCTCTTGATTACTCACCAGGGTATCCCAGCCTATCCATAACCAGAGCGCATCCAAACCTCTTGATTACTCACCAGGGTATCCCAGCCTATCCATAACCAGCGTGCATCCAAACCTCTTGATTACTCACCAGGGTATCCCAGCCTATCCATAACCAGAGTGCATCCAAACCTCTTGATTACTCACCAGGGTATCCCAGCCTATCCATAACCAGAGTGCATCCAAACCTCTTGATTACTCACCAGGGTATCCCAGCCTATCCATAACCAGCGTGCATCCAAACCTCTTGATTACTCACCAGGGTATCCCAGCCTATCCATAACCAGAGCACATCCAAACCTCTTGATTACTCACCAGGGTATCCCAGCCTATCCATAACCAGCGTGCATCCTAACAAACTGCCTCATGTTCTATTGACTGCTGTGCTTTCCCAGGTTAACCTTAGGATTGGTCACATTTAAACAAACCCAGATCATTTTAAAGACCTTTTGGGGTTTATTTTTATTGCCCTTATATGCTATTGTGATGAGATGAGTGTGAAATAAAGGCTGTAGCTGTCATGTGAGTTTCTCAACACAGGGACTGTATGCCTTGGAGGAGCCACCACACTTGAGGGCTCCAGCATAGAAATGTGGGGCAGTGTTGGATGGGCTCTCCAGGATAAAGCTGGCTGCTATGAACAGCTGAAAAGCAGCAGTACTTTAATGAGATACGCTCACTGATCCACACTCCTCTTGCAGCATGTGTCCTGCTTTTGTAGCTAGTGTTGTATTGAATAATGTTGTATTGAATAGCGGGTCAGTCCTTATTTATTGTGTCACTTTGGAGAATCTCAGGAAAGTTACAGCAGACATTGTCCCCCTGTGGTATCAGTGCACATTACAATACAGCTGGTTATGTGTGTACAGCATATTTAATAGTAAAGTTCTTCACGTTTCAGTCTGAAAGCTTTCTATGACCGCTCTACTGCTAGCTCTATCTAAAAATACAATGCTGCGTCCCCAGAGTGGTTTGGAACAGGCTTGCTGTGCAGAGAATACATAAGCTCAATTCTAAAGCACATCAGGCCTATATACTGTAACATGGAGACCAGGGCAGCCCCTGTAGGCACTTCATGCTAAATAAAGCATGCTTGTGACGTCCCAACAGGCAATGTGAACCCTGATACTGTAACGTGGAGACCTGGTGAGCACTCCTGCCCCAGAGCAGCTCCTGACAGAGCTGAGGGCATAGAGTCAAGCTCCCAGCTCACTGACAGTCAGCTCAATGCACCGAGTGAAGCTCCCAGCTCAATGCACCGAGATAAGCTCCCAGCTCACTGACAGTCAGCTCAATGCACCGAGTCAAGCTCCCAGCTCAATGCACCAAGATAAGCTCCCAGCTCACTGACAGTCAGCTCAATGCACCGAGATAAGCTCCCAGCTCAATGCACCGAGATAAGCTCCCAGCTCAATGCACCGAGATAAGCTCCCAGCTCAATGCACCGAGATAAGCTCCCAGCTCAATGCACCGAGATAAGCTCCCAGCTCACTGACAGTTGGCTCAATGCACTGAGTCAAGCTCCCAGCTCAATGCACCGAGATAAGCTCCCAGCTCACTGACAGTCAGCTCAATGCACCGAGTCAAGCTCCCAGCTCAATGCACCGACTCAAGCTCTTAGCTCAATATACCGAGTCAAGCTCCCAGCTCAATGCACCAAGATAAGCTCCCAGCTCAATGCACCGAGTCAAGCTCCCAGCTCAATGCACCGAGTCAAGCTCCCAGCTCAATGCACCGAGTCAAGCTCCCAGCTCAATGCACCGTCAAGCTCCCAGCTCAATGCACCGACTCAAGCTCCCAGCTCAATGCACCGAGATAAGCTCCCAGCTCAATGCACTGAGTGCAGCTTTGAATTTCCTCAGCTTTCACTCCAGTGTAACATTAGCACTTGGGCACAGATTGGATTATTTGCCTTTGTATTCTGTGTCCATGTGTGCAGGCATGTTAGTAAAAGCTGTTTATTTAATTATTTTTTTCTTCATTTGTAAAGTACCTGTTTACAGAAATATGTATTTATTCATTGGTTTGACTGTAGCTTGAGAACATTCTTGACCGGTCAGTCTTGTGGCTGAGCATTAAAGATTGAGCAGAAATCCTGCTCCGTGTTACTATGGTAATGATGAAGAAAAGCACTCAATAACATGGGGTTCGTGCTCCCTCTAGTGTCTTACTTCAAAACTGCACCACCTCTATGGAACTCATGCTGTGCAGAAAGGCAGGCTTAAACTAGCAGGGTTTCTGCACAACACAGCCATTAAAGATGAGGATGATCATGGATTCAAAGTCAGCGGGTCGATTGTCAGGGTTTTGGGGGAACCCTTTGTTAAATGAATTTGTAATTGTGCACTTTGCAATATCTCTGTCATTGGCTTTTCAGATCATCCCAACAAGATCTCGCAAGCTTCCATAGAAACAAACAACCAAACCAGACAACGCAGTGTCAACACATGATAAACAGAGCAAGATCTAGATCTATATTCCATTGTGTGTCTTTAATCTCTAGAAGAAAGAAACACACAGCACAGCACAGTCTCACACATGGTTGTGACTGTGCTAAAGTAATGACTGCTCTCCTGCTGGCTGGATATCAATGAGTTCTTCCTTGGCATTGTCATGTTAATAATGCATACAGCTTGCTTGTGTAATAGGATAGACCAATAAACATCTTCTCCATTCAAGGAAAGTCTGGCTGTGCATTCTACATGTGTGTGGGTTTGGATTTGTAACCCTGCATCAGTATTGGAGAAAGGATTTTGCTGAATGCTATTCAGCATCTGGCTGGTAATATATTTTCTGTTATTTTGTAAAGGTAATTGTCACAGTGTTCCAAGTCTGCTGTTGTGGTTTTTAATTTACCAGTCACATAACTTCTAGTAACCCAGAGAGCCAGGGTTCAAGATAAGGAACGGACCTGCCAGCCTGCTGCTGAGCCAGTGAGTGTTCTCTGATATCCTGCTCGCTGTGCTTCTGCTGCTGAGCCAGTGAGTGTTCTCTGATATCCTGCTACCTGTGCTTCTGCTGCTGAGCCAGTGAGTGTTCTCTGATATCCTGCTCGCTGTGCTTCTGCTGCTGAGCCAGTGAGTGTTCTTTGACATCCTGCTAGCTGTGCTTCTGCTGCTGAGCCAGTGAGTGTTCTCTGATATCCTGCTCGCTGTGCTTCTGCTGCTGAGCCAGTGAGTGTTCTCTGACATCCTGCTCGCTGTGCTTCTGCTGCTGAGCCAGTGAGTGTTCTTTGATATCCTGCTCGCTGTGCTTCTGCTGCTGAGCCAGTGAGTGTTCTCTGACATCCTGCTCACTGTGCTTCTGCTGCTGAGCCAGTGAGTGTTCTTTGACATCCTGCTAGCTGTGCTTCTGCTCCTGAGCCAGTGAGTGTTCTCTGACATCCTGCTCGCTGTGCTTCTGCTGCTGAGCCAGTGAGTGTTCTTTGACATCCTGCTAGCTGTGCTTCTGCTGCTGAGCCAGTGAGTGTTCTCTGATGTCTGATACAATCTGATACAATGCTGCTGTGCTTGATATCAGTTGGTGCCAGGGATACTGTTAAAATACATAGAGGTGTATACATATATACAATCGTTAAAAATAACACCCCTTAGTTAAGTCACAGGTAATATAGTGCTTATGGTAAATCATTTAGTGCCAGTAAGAGGTTTTCTAGGGTTTGAAATCTGTCAACAAGCAAAAAAAACACTGTAGTCAGCATGATTGCAGCAGCAAGTGTTTTTATCCTGTAAATATACAGGATACAAGCCTAACCTCACTGGGATCAAGCCTTCAATCAGAAAACAAAAGGGGGTGTCTTTCTGTGTGTATCTCTGGACCAAAGTATATTTGTATAGATTTAATCACAATGAGCTTGGGTTTTGAACTATTAATAAATCCTGTTAGTCACTAGCGTCAGAGAAGGACAAAAACCAGATAAAAACCTGTAACCTTCCAATGCAGCTGTAATACTATCCTGTTGTAAAAGGATTCAAGGTTAACGTTGATAAGTAGAGTTGGATAATTACTTGTATCTTGTGTGTGTGTGTGTGTGTGTGTGTGTGTGTGTGTGTGTGTGTGTGTGTGTGTGTGTGTGTGTGTGTGTGTGTGTGTGTGTGTGTGTGTGTGTGTGTGTGTGTGTGTGTGTGTGTGTGTGTGTGTAATGTCTAGTATAATATCTAACTACCCCCCAACCTCCATATCTGTACCGTTTGAAACATATTTACTTAATTCCATTATTTGAACGCTTGTTGTTAGGTTCTTGTAAAAAGGCATGCTTCCAAGCATTTCAATACGAATACTATAGCAGTTCCACTAGGCAGTGTGGTGAGGACTCTGACTCTATAGCAGTTACTCCTTGTTCATTTCAATACGAATGCTATAGCAGTTCCACTAGGCAGTGTGGTGAGGACTCTGACTATAGCAGTTACTCATTGTTCCTTCCTTGGTTCTTGCAGGCATGGTGCAGAAGCTGGATCAGAAGCTTCCTGTAGCTAATGAGTACCTGCTCCTCTCTGGAGGAGTTCGGGAGGGGGTGGTGGACATGGATCTGGATGAGCTCAATGTCTACGCCAGAGGCACCGACTACGACATGGACTTCACGCTGCTGGTCCCGGCACTGAAACTCCATGACCGCAATCAGCCGGTCACCTTGGACATGCGACACTCTGCCCTGTGCCACTCCTGGCTGAGCCTCAGGCTTTTTGACGAAGGGACCATTAACAAATGGAAAGACTGCTGCACCATCGTTGATCACATCAACGGCGCCTCCAACTATTTCTTCTCGCCCACCAGTGTGGCAGATTGGTTTTATGAGTCCATCAGCGTGGTCTTGGTGGAGATTCAGAAGAAGCCTCAGCGGGGGATGCCCAAGGTGGAGAAGGTGGAGAAGAATGGGACAGTAATATCTGTTATTCTGGGGGTGGGCAGCAGCCGCATGCTCTATGACATTGTACCAGTCGTGTCTTTCAAAGGCTGGCCAGCAGTGGCCCAGAGCTGGCTGATGGAAAACCATTTCTGGGATGGCAAGATAACAGAGGAGGAAGTGATCAGTGGGTTTTATCTGGTGCCTGCTTGCTCTTTTAAAGGTCGGAAGGAGAATGAATGGAGGCTGTCCTTTGCAAGGAGTGAGGTGCAGCTGAAGAAGTGCATCTCAGGTAGTCTAATGCAAGCCTATCAAGCCTGCAAGGCCATCATCATTAAACTGTTATCCAGACCCAAAGCCATTAGCCCTTACCACCTTAGGAGCATGATGCTCTGGGCTTGTGACAGGCTTCCAACCCATTACCTTTCCCAGGAAGACTACTCGGCTCATTTCTTACTCGGACTTATAGACGACCTCCAACACTGCCTAGTAAACAAGATGTGCCCAAACTATTTCATCCCGCAGTGCAACATGCTGGAGCACTTCTCCGATGAGACTGTGGTGCTGCATGCTCGCAAGCTGTCATCAGTGCGGTCCGACCCCACGGAGCACCTGAGAACGGCCATCGAGCAGCTCAAAGCAGCCAATCGGCTGACTCTGGATCTGCAGAGGAGAGGCAGCTTCTCCAGCATCCCCTCCCCACTATCCGACGGGGGGGAGACCCAACCTGACGACCGGCTAGCAAAGAAACTGCAACAGCTAGTGACTGAGAACCCGGGCAAGTCCATCTCTGTGTTCATCAACCCCGACGACGTCACGCGCCCTCACTTCCGCATCGACGATAAGTTCTTCTGAGGGGCTTTCACCAGGTTTCCTCTAGAACATTGTGACCTTCAGTATCCCATGCGGTTCCATGTTATATTTACATCTAGACTGCTTCTGCAGGGCACATGTTTGAGTATTGGAATGACCTGCTGGTAGTGTATTCCATGTATATAAGATGAGGGCTTGTGTATACTTTTAAAGGAGAACTAAAACCTATACCTGTTTACAATGCTGTATTATGACTATTTGTTTATTTGCGTTTCTGGAAATGTCGTCTTAACCTCCTGTGCCGAATATGTGATTTAGAAAGTTGTATGCATAGCACATAGAAGTATAGTCCTAAGATTTGTGTTCTATTACATGAAATCTTGGATTGCTCTGCTTGTTTTGGACTGAAGGCTGAAGGAACTCTACTCAGTCCTCGGTGCGTCTGCATGATGATCTTACCTGCACAGTAAACAGGCTTACAGTACAGTTGTATTTTAAAGAGGGCGGTAGAGTGTGCAAAGATGCATACTGCAGTATAGATGCAAGTTTTAACATTTTTAATAAAACCTACCGCATTTTAGAAATAAATAAATGATATTTTCTTTACAGTTGTGTGTATTTTGCTTTATGTAAAGTGAACAATTGCATGCCAAAAAGTGACTAAACCTGGCTGTTAGGATTTCACCTTCACCTTCACAGACCCATTGACAAGTGCAATTAGACTGTTTGGGCTTTAACAAATATTGCCCAAATATATATATATATATATATATATATATATATATATATATATATATATATATATATATATATATATATATTTTTATTGTGATTCATTATCACAATAAAACAACCTCCAGAGGTTTATAGACCATGGGAACAGGTGCTTTACCACACTGGTTTAGTTCTCCTTTAAAAGCTGTCAATGTTGTACTTCATATACATCAATAATATCCGCAATTCTTGTTTTTTATGTGTTTTGAAAATATATGTTATGCAGAATGTTAAATACTAATTTACATTAGCTATAAAGTTAATTGTATTTATTTTTCTGCTACCCAGAGCTAAGATGAACAAAGTTATATGATGCTTTTGAATTTTGCAAATTAAATTAATAAAGCATACTGCATATACATAGTGTGGAAATATGATGAGCTTTCTGTGTATAATGTGACTTTTACTGAGATGACTGTAACTTAAGGCAAGAGAGATGTATGAGATAATGAAGAATTACTCTCACGGTTGTGGCACTTTTCTTATTGCAGGATGTCAATTCGAAATATTATGGACCGGTTTCTCCAGTATCAAGGACAAAAACTAAAGCTGACTTTTCTATCTCTGTATATAAGAAATGATTTCTCAAGTAATAAAAGGACCTCACATCAGACTCATTTCTTGGGGTTTATTGTGTTGAGTTACTTCACTTTACAGGATAGGGGGCTGCAATAAAATGTCATGCATGATAAGTGCACAATCTTTTACAATATTTCTGCCAGCAGTCTTCGCATTTCCATGTCCGTATACTGTGAACTCAGAGGAATAATAAACCCATCCCCAGAAGTGCTGCATGTCGTCGGGAGCGATCAGAGCAATGTTACACAAGCCTGCACTTTCCAACATGCTCTCCATGGAAGAGGCTTCACTGCAAGGATCAGTCTGAACCAGGTATCTCTTTACCTGCACTATAAAACAATCTTTACTGCTGCCAAAACTGGTACCATTAGCATTATGTAAGATTTATTTAAATGTGAGCCAGTGCTTTGAATTCATTACATACAATGAAACATATTAATTAGATTGATTAACATATAGTTGAAATTGCTAAATATATTTCAGATGAATATGCAGGTCATAAAACTGTTGCCATTTTGCAACTTAACTTTGATTTGCAATGAATGCATTCTGTGTCAAGTCCAAAATATATCAAATGCATTCTGTGCAATGTATGAATTTCACCTTTAACAATGTAAGCTTATCATTGAATTACAGTCTGAGGGAAGCTTCATATGGGATAGAGTAGCTGCTGTGCAGGTCACAGGGATCTGCAGAGCACAAGAAGCACAGCAAAGCCTCCAATCAGGAGTCACTGCTCAGAGGGACGGGGATTAGGAGCTGGGTTACTCCTAGAACAGGAGGGGCATTCGTTATTGGCACCGGTCACGTCTGTTTGAAAGATTTTCACATGAAATTATTATTTTAATAAAGGTACTCATTAGACTGCAAAAAAGCAAGCTTAGCTAAAGCACAGATACAATACAAAAACGAAATGTGATCTGTTGATGTTACCCAGGATTTTTTTTATTGAAAGACCAGCCGCAATTTCTTGTTCAGAATCGTAACTTACAATGCATTTATATAATCCACAAGGACTGCAGCCATAGACACTGATTCAATGTATTTTTAGTTCTCTGTTTTTCATCTCTGCTTCACGTGGGGTGAAGCACAGAACACTGTTGTGCTTTTAAGTAAAAAGATCTATGTACAAATATGGACAAATAGCCAAACGCTTTATTCACTGGCATCAATATTTCTTACCCTGCACAATGTCAATATAGGGATGTATGTTCTATTCACAATAATAATAATTAAAGAAAAATCAGCTAATATATTTGCTTAAGTCACAAACCTGGCAATGTTAAGAACTAATATATACAATATTAGCTTATCCCTCACTTACTATGTTGGTGTTTGCATCTCTGTCCAAATGCATTATTTCCTAGGTTAGAAACAAGACAACCATGTTATCATAGCCGTTGCTTAATTAGATAAAATTCAAAATGATCCACCATAGTCTTTCATCTACGTACGTACCCACGCATTGCCTCCACCTCTGGTTACTGGTACACGTCACGTGTCTTTATTCGTCTGCTCTTTTGTCCTGAAACTCAAAAATGCATACTTGTCTTTTAATGTCGAGTCGAGTTATCAAAACTGTATAATAGAAAGTTATTACTTATGACATTTCTTTTAATGTCGAGTCGAGTTATCAAAACTGTATAATAGAAAGTTATTACTTATGACATTTCTTTTAAATAACTAGTATGAAAGTGTGTGTTTTAATAATGTTATCGCCTACCTGTTCATAATGAAAACGCTACATAGATACGAATACTGTATGTGGTACTTCAAAGCGTATGTTTTGATTTGGTAATAACAATGCCAAAATAATACATACAGGAACGGATGTGGTTATAACCATTCTAGAAATCAAACATATCGACCCAGCAGTTTATTTTAGATACACAAGAACAGAATTATATCTGATGCAAACTACTGCTGTTAGGCGAGTCCTACATTTAAAACTATTGTGACAGAAACCGATAGTGTATTATTACCTGTCGCTACTGTGCTCACTTACAAAACGCTGCATGTGCAGCTCTCATAGGCTATAGACACAAACGGTTTCACTGCACTTAAAAAAACACTGACAGGGTGTTTTAAGAGGAGATGAAACCCAATATTATGAAAGCGATCTCCTTTCACGTCCATATCGTATTATTCATATGTTCAGGTTGTGTAACAAAAGCACTACCAGGATCTACTGTTAACTGCAGACCTTAAACCTGATCCCGAGCCATGACGTCACTCCAGTAGTTCGTATGTGTGGCTCTCCAGCACCACGCGCAGAGGACAGCTCCCAGACCAGGAAATGCGAAGAAAACCCAAACCTGCACTAAACAGAAAATAATAATTACACTCGCCATCACGTCTCGTTCCCGCACCGAGCCCTCGTCTTAAACACACGCAGCCTTGTTCCTGCCTTCACAGACTTGTTATAAAGTCACGTTTGGTGGTTTGTTGCTGCTCTGCGAGGCTCAGCGATTCCCGATCAGCAAACAGAAAAGGCACAAGCAGACCCGACAAGCCACAATTTCAGAAAGCACACCGCCTGCAACTTCCCGCGACTGAAAAGAAACGGCTGGACATGGATAACAAAGGTGAGCAACTTTGTACCTTTATAAAATATGTAAATGAAAATGCAGTGTGTTAGGAGTCGGTGTCGCGGCGAGGGGCGGGGAGCGCACTGTATGCGAAGACTGCAGTACTGAGGGCTCGTGCACAGGACGGGTCGATTGCCGTATGTTATGTGCATTGCTGCAGAGACCTGGTTTATAAGTGCAGATCTCTGCTATTTACGTTCTTGTAGATAATAAACAAAGCCCCTGCAGTGCTGGTAGCCGTGTTGCTTCTTTCTTTAACACCAACACCGAACGATTGTTTGATGCAGCAAATTGCGGGCGTCATGGGGCTCCAGTTTATGGGGAGGGTTTCTGATCATTTCAGGACTTGGGAGTCTTATCGAGCACAGCCGTTTTCTTGTAAATACTGCTTGATTATAAACATGGAAGGGTCTGATAGATGCATTATATACATTTGCCATGTATTTACTATGGAATCGTTTTAAATGCTCATATTTATTACAGCATGGTCACGCTACGCTGTACAGTAAAACCTAAACAGTTCATAGATAGATAGATTAGATAGATAGATAAAGAACTAATCGAGATTCACCTGCAGTCAAGTAGATAATCATACAGCATTGCTGACTTCTATGATCAGCATGCAGGAAGGAAAAGGCCCGGCGAAGTGCTAAGACGCGACCAGATATCATCAAAATGTTTTTCAGGGGAACAGACGTATGTGCTGGAAGTGTTTGATGACTGTTAAATTCTCCATCAGAGTGCGGAGTAATACTGTTGCCGTAGATGTTGGCGTTCTGCGGATATATTAGACTTGTGGTTTGGTTGAATATTGCTGATGTTACTTTTTTTTTTACTAGCTACAACAACACAGTGAATATGGAGGAGCTCTGGATTACACAAGCATGTTGATGATGCATCTTTTGTTGCCATTAGTGCTGATGTTATTGTCACAGTGGGATTATGTTAGAATATTTTGGGTAAATATGACTAGAACACTGTTGGTTCAGGTTACTGTCTGTAATGTATGCGTATGCCTTCAGAATTCACTTACTATGAAGGCATGAAATATAAATCTGGCATTCAGAAAAAAAAAAAAAATCTTGTATAATCTTCACCTAAGAGGTCTGTCAGACAGCTGAATAGTAAGGTAACATATCATTTGGTATCACTGCAGTGGATAGGTTTGTCTCTTTCACCTGTTTTCTTTGTCTATCTGGGATGGGAGGTGTTTGTGTTCACTTGTTCTATGGGAGGAGAACACTGGACTACTCCCATACACTGGCCATAAGCTGACAGCACAACGCTCAAGTTTGTTTGATTTCTTAATAAATATATATTATGTTGACAATACCTAAAGTAATATAGTAAAGTAATAGTCTCACACAAATATTTTGAGATGATAATATGAGTAGATACTGTGATTGTCTCTAGTGGCTGGAAATTCCTGCTTATTCCTGATATACTTACATTCTGAACATGTTGTAAAGCTGCTCTTGTAAACATGTAAAGCACTTCATTTGCATGTGATGGATGTCAGTTCGATTTTGTTTATCATAAACAAAGTACTTCAAGTTGTATCAAATTCATAGCTTCACTCACAGGATCAGTATCCAGCAGACAGTGCCCTCAGTGTGCTTGTAAAACTCATAGCTTCAGTCACAGGATCAGTATCCAGCAGACAGTGCCCTCAGTGTGCTTGTAAAACTCGTAGCTTCACTCACAGGATCAGTATCCAACAGACAGTGCCCTCACTGTGCTTGTAAAACTCGTAGCTTCACTCACAGGATCAGTATCCAGAAGACAGTGCCCTCATTGTGCTTGTAAAACTCGTAGCTTCACTCACAGGATCAGTATCCAGCAGACAGTGCCCTCAGTGTGCTTGTAAAACTCGTAGCTTCACTCACAGGATCAGTATCCAACAGACAGTGCCCTCAGTGTGCTTGTAAAACTCGTAGCTTCACTCACAGGATCAGTATCCAGCAGACAGTGCCCTCAGTGTGCTTGTAAAACTCGTAGCTTCACTCACAGGATCAGTATCCAACAGACAGTGCCCTCACTGTGCTTGTAAAACTCGTAGCTTCACTCACAGGATCAGTATCCAGCAGACAGTGTGCCCTCATTGTGCTTGTAAAACTCGTAGCTTCACTCACAGGATCAGTATCCAGAAGACAGTGCCCTCGCTGTGCTTGTAAAACTCGTAGCTTCACTCACAGGATCAGTATCCAGCAGACAGTGCCCTCAGTGTGCTTGTAAAACTCGTAGCTTCACTCACAGGATCAGTTTCCAGCAGACAGTGCCCTCAGTGTGCTTGTTAAACTCGTAGCTTCACTCACAGGATCAGTTTCCAGCAGACAGTGTGCTTGTTAAACTCGTAGCTTCACTCACAGGATCAGTTTCCAGCAGACAGTGCCCTCAGTGTGCTTGTTAAACTCGTAGCTTCACTCACAGGATCAGTTTCCAGCAGACAGTGTGCTTGTTAAACTCGTAGCTTCACTCACAGGATCAGTTTCCAGCAGACAGTGCCCTCAGTGTGTTTGTAGTCATTCTTACACACAGTCTGGAGCTGCATTCGTTGATGGAAAATCTGCAATGTTTTTCCAGCTCACCAGTCTTGTGCACAGAGAGGGCAGCTTGATTATGTGTTTTTTTAGGGATCATCTTTTCCACAGCACTATAATTAAACCCAGCATTTCCAAATATATCTTTTAAGAAACAAGCTAAAAGTGATATTTCTTCCACCATGTTAAACAGCTGGGTGATGGATATCTGCCTGTTTATTGTATTTCAAATGTTATCCCTGGGTTAACCACAACGAACAGTAACTTTAGTAAGCTTTGGGTTGAAATCTATGTGCTATTATTGGATGTAATATAAATGAACTGCACACTCTGTCACTTTCCAAAGCAGAGTCAGCTCCCAACCTGACCATGTTACATTATACTTCATGCCTTCATATTAAAGTGAATTCTGAAAGGATGTGCATACATTACAAACAGTAACCTGAACGAACAGTGTTCTAGTCATATTTACCCAACATATTCTAACATAATCCCACTGTGACAGCTTTGCACATATGATTAGTTGAGAAGGCACTCTAACAAGGAAACGCTGGCTTTCACCCAAAACACCTCGTCAATGTCACATTCCAAGAATTACCATCAAACACACAAAACATGCACCAGTTAACATAAAAAAATAATTCACACCTACCATTGCATCAGTAACAGCAGGGCTCTGATTTAATAACCCTCCACCTGTGTGTGTGTCAGAATCATGCCATCACGTATATGATATAATAGCCCTACACCTGTGTGTCAGAATCACGCCATCATGTATATGATTCAATAACCCTACACCTGTGTGTGTGTCAGAATCACGCCATCATGTATATGATTCAATAACCCTACACCTGTGTGTGTGTCAGAATCACGCCATCACGTATATGATTCAATAACCCTACACCTGTGTGTCAGAATCACGCCATCATGTATATGATTCAATAGCCCTACACCTGTGTGTGTGTCAGAATCACGCCATCACGTATATGATTCAATAACCCTACACCTGTGTGTCAGAATCACGCCATCATGTATATGATTCAATAACCCTACACCTGTGTGTGTGTCAGAATCATGCCATCATGTATATGATTCAATAACCCTACACCTGTGTGTCAGAATCATGCCATCATGTATATGATTCAATAACCCTACACCTGTGTGTCAGAATCATGCCATCATGTATATGATTCAATAACCCTACACCTGTGTGTCAGAATCACGCCATCATGTATATGATTCAATAACCCTACACCTGTGTGTCAGAATCATGCCATCATGTATATGATTCAATAACCCTACACCTGTGTGTGTGTCAGAATCATGCCATCACGTATATGATTTAATAATGTTTTTAGGTGATTCAAGATTTCAGGGTGTATTAACTTAGCAAAGATCACAAAGTTACAGTGACACCTGTATTCACATTGTGCATCAAACAAACTGGCCAGCTCAGCGTTCACAGCATAATCAAATATGTATATATAGCAGTTACAGTGTTTACCAAGTTAATGCTCAGTGCGTGCGTGCGTGTGTGCGTGTATGTGCATGTGTGGCAATGTGGTTTGTAGTGCACAGGTGTAGAGGTGATGCAGTGCTTAGAAACAACAGTCCAACAACAGTTCAGTGGTGAATAACAAAGCTTTATTTGGTGATTTTAAATAATACGACTGACTATACACAACGATGTGTACAGCTAGTCAAAACCACGGGGTTCAGTCCCAAAATAATAATACCAAACACACACTTTAAAACACCTGCACAATCACCAGTCCAACAGTGAGTGCTCTGGGTGCAAGTGGTGTTGTGAATACTTGAACAGTGATTACAGTGGTGCAGTGCAGTCTGCGTTTGATGCTGGCTGAATAGCGACAGCTCCCAGATATTTAGCTGTGTATAATGACAAATAACAACAGTTACTAAGACAGACAATACAATCGTTTCACTCCTCCAGGCCATTCCGTAACCATAACAGAGGAACAGATCACTCAGCCACACACCCTCATATACCTTCAGTCATGCCCCCTTTGGTAGCGAGTGCAATCACATCTCCTCCAATCCATGACTGACACATCGCCTACTGCAGTAAGGCACTGACTTCTAGTATTGTGGATGGCCGACTTCCGACTGACCCTGGCGTGAACTGTCAAACCACCCAGTCCGGGGCACACTGTTCCTGTTACACAGCACCCTCACAGGTCGGGAGGGAGATTGTTGACTCTGATTCATTCGCTCTCTGTCACAGCGTGATTATACACTAAGGTTTGTTTTCCATTATCGGTGGCCACAAAGAGCTTCACATTCATTTTAGTTTTAAAGAGCACTCATTAAGGTGATGGAAGAGAGACATGCATGTTAAAGTGCTGCCAAGCCTACGAGCTGCAGATACATTAAACACAAATAAAGGGATTTTGGTATTCTCTGTACTGTCAACTTGAGAAGAAAAAAGCTACATTTACTGGAACAATACAAACAAATGAAAAACCTAAGTTCTAAAATAGATTTGAGTTGCTTGCTAAGCATTAGCTTGAGTGCAAAGGTTAGTATTTGTATTGCTGTTTAACCTGCTAATCCCCAGCATTGTGAATTGAATGAACGTAATGTTATAGTACTGACAAGGGAAGAGCTGTGTAATGTTATAGTACTGTCAAGGGAAGAGCTGTGTAATGCTATAGTACTGTCAAGGGAAGAGCTGTGTAATGTTATAGTACTGACAAGGGAAGAGCTGTGTAATGTTATAGTACTGACAAGGGAAGAGCTGTGTAATGTTATAGTACTGACAAGGGAAGAGCTGTGTAATGTTACCATACTGTCAAGGGAAGAGCTGTGTAATGTTATAGTACTGTCAAGGGAAGAGCTGTGTAATGTTATAGTACTGACAAGGGAAGAGCTGTGTAATGTTATAGTACTGACAAGGGAAGAGCTGTGTAATGTTATAGTACTGACAAGGGAAGAGCTGTGTAATGTTACCATACTGTCAAGGGAAGAGCTGTGTAATGTTATAGTACTGACAAGGGAAGAGCTGTGTAATGTTACCGTACTGTCAAGGGAAGAGCTGTGTAATGTTACCGTACTGACAAGGGAAGAGCTGGAGACATCAGAAATAGACACGTCTGGTAACACTTCTTGTAGTTCTGCTGCAAGTCCACTCTCCCTGTTGTGATTTCAGTAAGGAGTTCATTGAATATATAGGTTTGAATGATCCTGCCCTCACAGAGAGACCAATAGCTCTTCCTTTCAGACCAGTACTGGTACTAACTTATTTATTTTTATTTTAGCAGCAGCAGCAGTAATTTTCTCTTTTCCTGATTTTGAGCCCACTGTTAATCAGTATATAAATCAGCATAAACAAATATTTAGATGCAAATGTGAAGGATTCTAATTAGTCTACAGCTATACTACAGTATGACATTTTGAATATGTATCACCATCACATTATTGATCGTGGGCTCCTCTGTCTTTCAGTGTAACACATTTCACAACTGAGAAGGATGGCCTTCAATTTGAATGCAGGTCCTGTTGGCACTGTATACAGTGTATGGCAATGAACTGCTTCCAGTCCCACTGTTGTGGCTCTCTAGGGAGCTGGGACATTGATCCTGCGCTGCTGTTTCTGTGAATGTGAGCTTCAGTCTGGGTTAGCTGAGATGTATATTATATCTCTCTAGGAATGATTCAACATGATTCTGTGAGCTTCAGTCTGGGTTAGCTGAGATGTATATTATATCTGTCTAGGAATGATTCAACATGATTCTGTGAGCTTCAGTTTGGGTTAGATGAGATGTATATTATATCTCTCTAGGAATGATTCAACATGATTCTGTGAGCTTCAGTTTGGGTTAGATGAGATGTATATTATATATCTATAGGAATGATTCAATATGATTCTGTGAGCTTCAGTTTGGGTTAGCTGAGATGTATATTATACATGATTCTGTGAGCTTCAGTCTGGGTTAGCGGAGATGTATATTATATCTCTCTAGGAATGATTCAACATGATTCTGTGAGCTTCAGTTTGGGTTAGATGAGATGTATATTATATCTCTCTAGGAACGATTCAACACGATTGCTCGGGAGTCCCGTTTAACCCTTGCTATGCTGTGTATTTTCAGTTAGGATCACTGTTATTTTTACTGTCTGCTTTTCTGCTCCCATAGTTGTTTTGGACCCTTGATATCAGCACCCAGGGTATATATCAATCCAACAAGCTGAGAAGCAATGCACAATGTATATAGAGAAAGCAGCCTGAGCCTTTCATTAGCATTGACTTCTAGAGGAAACCACAGCTCTGACACAGCAATACCAGTGTCAGATGAAAATAAAACTCCTCCCCTCGTTTGCTAAAGTGACAGCAGTAGATGTAATAATGAGGCCCACTCATTGCATTGATCCTCATCCCTCGTGGCTTGGTGTGCATTCTCAGCTCTGTCATAGTCATGCAGAAACCCTGAGGACTTTCACACTAATGGCAGCAGCATTCCTTCATGCAGAAACCCTGAGGACTTTCACACTGATTGTGAGATTCCCTGTGCTTGGTTCCATTTCCCATCTTTGTTTTTGTTTGAACTCCCCTGCTTTCCCTGTGACTGGCTCTGTCTACATGTTAGGGTGCCTTGCTTCTGTGACTGGCCCTGCCCTGGCTCTGTCTACATGTCAGGGTGCCTTGCTCCTGTGACTGGCCCTGCCCTGCCCTGGCTCTGTCTACATGTCGGGGTGCCTTGCTCCTGTGACTGGCCCTGCCCTGCCCTAGCTCTGTCTGCATGTCGGGGTGCCTTGCTCCTGTGACTGGCCCTGCCCTGCCCTAGCTCTGTCTACATGTCGGGGAGCCTTGCTCCTGTGACTGGCCCTGCCCTGCCCTAGCTCTGTCTGCATGTCGGGGTGCCTTGCTCCTGTGACTGGCCCTGCCCTGCCCTAGCTCTGTCTACATGTCGGGGAGCCTTGCTCCTGTTACTGGCCCTGCCCTGGCTCTGTCTACATGTCGGGGTGCCTTGCTCCTGTGACTGGCCCTGCCCTGCCCTAGCTCTGTCTGCATGTCGGGGTGCCTTGCTCCTGTGACTGGCCCTGCCCTGCCCTAGCTCTGTCTACATGTCGGGGAGCCTTGCTCCTGTGACTGGCCCTGCCCTGCCCTAGCTCTGTCTGCATGTCGGGGTGCCTTGCTCCTGTGACTGGCCCTGCCCTGCCCTAGCTCTGTCTACATGTCGGGGTGCCTTCCTGTCTGTGTCATGCACACGCCCTGTTTAACAGCTACCCTGGACTGCAGCAGATCGGATGATGAACAGTTTTGCTGCTCTGCAGCAAACTGAAAATAGCAAAGGCTGTAGCAATTCATATCTCCATGAAAATAGCAAAGGCTGTAGCAATTCATATGTCCATGTTGATGATCGGCTGGTGAAACAAAATGCACATTAAATCTCACTGAATCAAGCAGAGCATATCTTTCAACCCGCTTCTCTCTCACAGCCTCACTCTCCTGCCGATCTCTCTCTCTCTCTCTCTCTCTCTCTCTCTCTCTCTCTCTCTCTCTCTCTCATCCTGTAGCACAGAGCAGTTGAAAGGGTCTTTCAGATATGTAATATTGTTTGCTTCCAGACAAGCTCAGTTCAGTGATAACTCGTTCGTGGATCTCTCCCCCATGACTATTCTAATAGCACCTAGAGCATGGCAGGGTTTCATTAGAATTGTAGAGATTAATTAAGATCACACATGTTGTACTTCTCTTCTCTGCCAATTAGATTAGTGTTAGGCAGAGACAGACAATTTCATATGGTTTAATAATTAATTATACAGAATGTATGTTTTTACATTTTAGATCATAGCTATGTGTTTATCCACTTATTACATTTAGTTACTCAGTGACTAGGTGGGATAGTGTTCTTAATTTTACTGTGAAAAAGGCTTTCTGCGATCGAGATAATGCAGCCTCTATTTAACCAGGAGCTGGGCAGGAATAATGCAGCCTCTGTTTAACCAGGAGCTGGGCAGGGATAATGCAGCATGTGAATCCAACTCTCCTCTCAGGGGCTAGAGGAAACAATGACATGAGCTCCACATGAGCTCCACAGTCCACACCAAACTCCACAGTCCACAATAACGGGTAAATAGAAGGATATTTCAACATTTGCATTTTAGGTTTGAAAGAATGTTGCTCAGGCCTAATTCGGAGGGTGCCAAATGGTTCATGAAATGACACACACATTGTGCCAAAAACCTAGATGGCTGTGCAGATATGTTGCCATACACCATATAGCATCCAACAGATTACAAAAGATACAGTACATTAGTGTGTCACATGCAGACCACATACACTTTACATGGGCTTTGTTTTAGGATGATATAACTACACAGGCAATGATGACTTTATCAGTTAATGTGTTTGTTTGTTAGCTCGTTAGAAGAGCTCTTTGTAATGGACAAAGACATGTTCTGTCTGCAGCACTTAACTGAGTAGCAGAATACCTGGCCAGGTTAATTATATTGTTCATATGCAATTACTAAATAAGCAATAGCGTTCTTGTTAAACTGAAGTAAACAATTGGTTTATCACCTTAAAGGGGACACACTAATCAAACTCCACATTAATGTCCGTTTATTTTTCTCTATCTTTTTGTATTGGTTATCCCTGCAATGGCTATCTGTCGTGGCTGGAGAATTATGTCTATTTCCCTAGCAGTAGAAGCAATGGAATTTGTGTAAAGTGAGCACGGGTGCACTGTGTGGGTGAGTCGGCAATAAGTTCTCATTTTCTTTAATTATTCCTGGTCTGTTAGAAGCAATTAGCTTCTAGGCTCCCGCAGCACCATGAAACGCAGAGAAGAAAACAACATTTGAAAGTATTTACAGTTTGTTTATATTTGTTTCTCAAAGTCAGAGTATATTCAGTTTGAGTAGAGGCCAATATTTGAAGATTAAACTAAGTGTATGTTAAACAAGTGCCTCTTACAGAAACCTCAGGGTTTTTTGTTTTCTTTAAATGGTTGCCTGTTCTGTATATCACGGAGGATATTTACATGAATTTATTGCGGAGAATTGAACTTCTGTGAGTTAATGAGTTCCTGTCCTTTTTGCCGAAGGACTCACCATTTTGAACTCTGGTCAGGTGACCTGGTACACACTTGACTGGACTCGAATCAATGATAAATTGTATTTTGTTGCTTGTGTAGAAATTAAATTATTTCTGTAGTGCAAATTTGTGAAAGAATGAAAATATTGATTATTTGTATCTTTTTCATGCACTTTTCTTTCTTGTCAATGTTTTAAGTTTCATGTAATGCTAATATAGGGGAATGAGTGTTGAGAATGAGTAATGCCTTGGATAGATTAAGTGAATCGAGGGACATTATTAATATGTTTTGTGTCTATCTGTGTTTCTTTGAAAATACATAATTGTTGTAGTCTTACCTGGCTTACTCGCAATTTCTTGGAGCTGTCGCTCAACCCTGCTGCCCTTAAACACATAACCTCGGGCGGTTTTACTGTCAGACTGCGCGAGGACTGATGATCGTTACGATCGCTGACTGGCAGATTGTCCAAGCTTTCAGCTGCTACATTGATCAAGATGAACAGCTTGACATCTTAAATAGTGTGTGCACTTTATAGACGGTTTGCATGTGCCTTTTTCATTCTTAGGCAAAGACTGTAGATGTTCAGATATTACAGTATAATAAGGAATTGTCTTTTCTCTGGCGCAATGAAGACTACTGATCGTGAGAAGCACGAGTCACAGAATGAAGAAGACGCAGAACACAGTGAGTACCGCTCGTCTACTATAACGTTTTCTATTCAAAACAATGACATCGGTAGTTTAAAGAAGTCAATGAAAAGCTACAAATCAAGACCGTGCGTATGGTTAGGATTGCGGTATTTCATCAGCCCAAAATGGACCAGTGCATCTTACATTAGTGAGGGAGCACGTATGTTGGCTACATTACTTACTGTATCGTTGCTTCCATGCAACCACTAGCAAAGATTACTGGTCTTCTTAGTCCCTGCAGCATACTGGATGTGTGCATGACCAAATGGACATTCACAACATGCATTGCTCAAAGTCACAAAGCTGTCTATTCGACAGGTACTTACAGTATAAACTGTGCAGGGTGTTCTACAGACCTGCAGATAGATGCCTGGTGGAAAAGTCCTTTTGAAATCCTTTTTGGGAATCCTTGCAACAGTCCTAATGAAGACACCAACTAAATAAAAACAAACATTGTGCTCTGAAGAGGATCACTTTCCCTACCTTGTACAGTTAACAAAAGAGTGTATTGAAATGCATAGAGTATTTATAGATGTCCCGTCACATGGCAGCTTTTTCTGTTTGTTACAATGTGAGTCCATGATCATGGGCCTTCAAATAGGAACACAGTACAAGTGGGTGTGAAGTTCCTGTGAATCCCTTTAGCCACAGCAGCTGTGTGTTTGCATAGCCCCATCAGGCTCTGTATCTGATACTTGCTAGATAAGAAGCCTCTGGCCGGACCCCATTGTTACCACCTGTCCACTGCTGTCTCTCATGGAGATCACACACAGCAGAGCAGCTAGGGTTGAATGCTGCAGCGTTCTGGACACCAGAGTTGGGTGCTCACCTGTAGATAGATTTCCCCCACATTTGTTCCCAGTCCCTCCAAACATTTCAAATCCAGTTTCTGATTCAGCTAAAACAACGTCCTTTAGGATCACTACTTGTAATTGATATTCAGATGTCAGATGTGGCTTTAGTTTGTGACCTTGCACACTCTTTCCACTCCTTTGGTCTGTGTTGCTTTACAGTAGTTTATTTAATATGTTGAATTTAAATCAAGGGAAGTAATGTTAACACTTTACAATGCATTAGTAAGACCTGATCTAGAATATTGTGTTCAGTTCTGGTCACCTCATTACAAAAAGGATATTTATTCAAGCATTCAAAATTCTAAAAGGTATTGACAATGTCGACCCAGGGGACTTTTTCAACCTGAAAAAAGTAACAAGGACCAGGGGTCAAAATGGAGATTAGATAAAGGGGCATTCAGAACAGAAAATAGGAGGCACTTTATTTACACAGAGAATTGTGAGGGTCTGGAACCAACTCCCCAGTAATGTTGTTGAAGCTGTCTGTACATAGGCTTTGCCTTCCATACTGTATGAGTTCATGACTGATACGCTCTGATCAGGATAGATTTATCTATTTATCTTGCTCTTAATTGTATTATTACTTGTACTATGATACTTGAAATGTATTTGCTTACGATTGTAAGTAGCCCTGGATAAGGTCTGCTAGAAATAATAATAATAATAATAATAATAATAATAATAATAATAATAATAATAATAATAATAATAATAATAATAATAATAAGGGAGATTCCCTCTCTCATTTCACCTATCTTGTTTAAACACATTGTTTAAGTCAATTAAGCTGTAGAGATGGAAATGATTCTGGCCCAACAGCTGTACAGGTCAAATGAGCTTTTCATTGAACTGCATCAGTTATAAGACTCTTCCAGCAGGTGAACTGTTTTAAATAAAATTAAATGGTGGTAATTGATAAATAAACTTTTTGACTCTTCTGAAGAATTGTTATAAAATGTGGAACTGATATAGATACAAAAACACAACAGTGTCATTAAGAACATGCATCTTTATTGAATAAATTGGCTAGTGCTTTGCTGTAAATCGGTTTTGTGTGTGGCTGAAACCGACACCAACGCGACATGATACCGATGGATTTTGCTCATCGGCGCTTGTCGGCGGGTTTTCAAACATGTTTGAAAATCCGCCGATGAGCAAAATCCATCAGTATCGTGTCGTGTTGGTGTCAGTTTCAGCCGCACACAAAACTGACGCGACGTGTTGGTGTCTTATTAGGTTGGTCTAGTGTGCGGTGGCCTTAACTCATCTACACTACTAACATTAGTGAAATCCTAAGTAAATTAATACATAAATCCGTATTATATATTTTCATTGATATGTTACCCTTATCCAAACCAAGTCCAGTCCCCTAAACTATGGTCTGATTGTTAAGCTATCCTCTCTTTTGCTTTGTTCTATCCAGGTCCATGTGCTGTGAAGCATTTATTTAGCAGTAAGGATGTTTTCCACTGTGCAAATATAAAGGATACAAATACAGTCCCCCACTTTGCATAAAGCTGGCATGTGCTCTGAATATTGGCAGGTGAGACACTGCATTAAACACTTAAATGTGCATTTCTAAAGCAAGCCAGACCCTGCTTGTTCTTCATTACAGCACTAGTTGACCTGTATGTAATGTTTTGTGGGGGTTTTGGCACTGGGTTTGGATACATTAAGGGTTCCTTCTTTTTAGCACGTGAGTTTCCCTTGATGGATAATTGGGAGAGCGATGTTCTGTCAACATTAACTCATCAGGAATAGAACCAAGACTTTATGAACTGGGTGTTCAATCTCAACCATAAACCATTTGCACAAAGACTTGAAAATAACTCAATGTGTGAATAGGTGGGTCCTATTCATAAAACATTGTATTGATATGATTGTAAACATCTCTAATGTTAGATCGTGGTTTGAAACTCTCAAGAACAGTTTAAACTCTAAAATGTATTTAAATGTAGATGGGTATCCATGGCTTGCAGAGTTAAATACAATACCACTGAAGAAAGTGTGTTGCCGTGGTCATGTCACTAAGTATTCTCTGCATACAGAAAAAAAAACACAAAAGAAGGACAAAAGTGTACAGTTTAAACACCTGCTAATAACATTCTTACAAATGTAGCTGAATAATATAAAGAGATAGATCATATATACAGTGCGTATATACAGAGCGTATTATGTGGTGCTAATGAACTGTATGCTCCACAATGTATTCCTGCATATTCGCACAGATATTCATTCTACCCAACTTGACCTTGTCTGCTATTTGCCGTGCACGTGTTTATACCTTAACAGTTCTATAGCCTTATGGGCTGAAGCTAATAAATTAAGCATCTATCCCTGCATGGACACGTATCTTAGCATTGCACAAATGAACTGCGCAGTTCACATAATTATCTGCAAAAGTAGTATTAACTCGTTGAAATATGTTGGAAACAATATGAAGAACGACGTGATGAAAGCACTTCCGTTTTGCAGGGTATTGCTTTACACATGAAATGAAACCCGTCTACTTTCTTTAGTTGTGCGGTGAATGTGATATTTGTTTTCATGCGAGTCCATTGTCTTGTTCTGTAATAATGCTGCCTTCTCGCTTCCACTAGCCCCTCATTGAGCTTATATCGCGATAGGCGGATCTATCGAATCTGTATTAGTCTTCGTTAAATTCTTCCCCCATTGAATACATCAAAGCGTGCTTTTAAAATTAACATATGGTATTCCTGGTGGGCTCTTGTCGGTCCCCATTGCTTTTCATATATGTTGTGAATGGTAAATAATCAATGACTGTATTCCAGAAATGATCGAGTCATTTACCCTGCAGAGAGCAGGCTATACGTGCGCGCAGAACAAGCCTGCGCAGCATGTCTGCTTGTAAAATAAGGTATCTGCTTGTGAAAAGACATTCTGACGTCCTTGCGCAGAGCCTTGCTCCAGCTCAGTCTGTTTTGGCAAATTGACTTCATTGTAAAGTCTCAAGATGTCACGGTTAAGCATTTTAAACCCTTGATCTATGCTTTTTTTTAAAATTGTGAAATCCGAATTCTTGAATGCTGCGGGCGAGCTGACGTAGTAGCCATGTTTGAATAACCGCGGTGTTATATATAGTATTAAGGTTTATTGAATTAGGGTGTGCAACACAAAAACACAAATCAATGAAGATTCTGAGGCTGTTCGTGCAGAAAGGAGAGCGTATGCTGCAGTGTCTGTGTGGACAGCGCTCGAAACCGACTGAGAGCCCAAGTGGTAAGACACGTTATTTAATGTGCTTTCTCTCTGAATACTAGAACAGTCGCATTCCGCGCTGGGGTTTGAGCTACTGCTTCGCTATTTTTACTATGTTAAAATTGTTTTGTAGTTCTTTCTTTTTTATTATTAAAACGGAATTGTTTCGTTTTTAGGGCCACTGACGGGCCTGCATGCGTTTAGAATAGATACCTGCTATAAGTTTAGTTTCATTCCACATGGTGTCAATCCGGAGTTTTGTTTTATTGAGCTTTGCATTTCCTTTATAAGACCGCTACAGTATGGTGTAGCAGGATGTGGAAGTACTTACATCTTCTGTATAAAGATCGAGTACAGCCCAAACTGAGAAACATTTGACATCGCTGCTATAAAAGCAAAATACAACTAAGAAATACATAGAACATGTTGCGATATTATTATTATTATTATTATTATTATTATTATTATTATTATTATTATTATTAGACCTTCCTACTAAACCTGACTCAGGGTGATTATTTCAGGACCTTGGACGGAGAAACTGGACTTTTAAATTAGTAGAGCAAATAAAGACACAATATTGGACTTCCTTATCAATCGTGTAAATACTTAGTTACACATTCGCCCTGCTTACCATATTTAATGCGTTTATATTTTCAAAATACGTCGTTCGGTTTTTTTTATTATATTTGTTTAAGTAAGCAGTTCGGGATGTATTAGTATTGCATCTTTTATTTTTTTTTTATCTGTGGTATTTGTTTGATGCATTTGGATCACTGGCCTATGAAAGGTTAAGAGAGAGAATGTGCCAACAGCACGCATGCGTTCATTGAATCAGTTACTATGGGTTAAGAGCGTCACTTGTTTCAAGCTCTATCTTGAGAATGTAGTAAACATGTGGATCAGGCCGCACTTATTACAGACAGCCACTGGAGTGTTCTTTCAAGTGCACTGGAACTCGGGTCCAGCCACGCAGTACTCCGCCAAATCTTCAACTACTGTCTAGCATAAACTAGCAGGAAACAATTGATATGTTATAAAAAATCATCTTTAAAAGGCCACAGGGGATAGCTATAATTCAATAGTAACTGCAGCTTGCTTCTGTAAAACTCTGTAAATAAATAGATTAACTTCAATGCAGTCTGCCCACAATAGCATCAAGCACAGGGGCTCCAAGCAGGTCACAGTGCTTTGGAAATCTGCATTGTTTTGCAGTGCACATGTAGCCAACTGCAGTGCACACAGGAGCCCTGTGCATTTAAAATGTATGATGACAGAAGGATTTAAACTGGGGAATGATTATGCTTAAACTTGTATCTATATTCTTAGTTCATTGCAAATAGTACTAATGCAATTCTCACTAGAAATGACACATTGCCCAAGTGGGTAGCATAAAAAATGAATTTGAAATAAAAATGAGGTTGGGGCTTATTGTTATAACTTGTGTCTATGGAGTCTGTAGAAGGTTTGAAATGATAAATGCAGAGGGAAGACAGATGTGTAACCCAAGAAGAATGGCCTAGATTGCCTGGATCTCCCCTGATAAATGTGTCTATTTTTATGTGTTGCTGCCCTTATAACCACACAGAATTAGGACAACTCGGCTTGTTCAATAGCAATTACCTGGGAGTTTCCTAGACTGCGTAAAATGACAGGAGCAATCATTGCAGTGTATATATTGTGCAGATACTAGATATACTTATTTCACCCTCCACAAGGTGTCCTCAGCTGTAGCTACTTCAGACTGCAGTAGTTACATTTAGCAGGTGAAACTGTTCCAATGGCTACTGCAGTGTCATCTTTACATGTTCATTCCTTGAATAAATGATTTGAACTCACAGCTTCCTAACTCTATAGCAAGAACCGTACCAGATGAAGTAAAGAAAGATTTCCGTCTATCTATCTTGCTGGATTCCTCTCCCGCTATCATCCTCTTCAATCTGCCTTGTTGGGTAAATCATTTATTTAAAAAGGTTAGGCTTGTTTAAGTTCATTCAAAAGCCACACCAGTGTCTCTATCTGTTTTAATAGATTCAATTAAGATGTGTATGCATTAAAGTTTCATGAAAAATAAATCCACTATACTTAACAAAAAACCATTTTTAATTATCTAGAACTTCTTAGTTACGGTATACTGTTAGCAACTTCTAATAAATATCATATGAATACTGGTATTGAAATTTTAAATGTTATTTTAATCTGTAACTTATTGTTTTGTTTCCTCTCTGTTATTTTCATGTTCAAAATACACACACACACACACACACACGCACGCATGTAAACCCATCTGGTAATGTGCTGAGTGTGCAGCAGGAGGCTTGGTCTAATACAGAATGCAGGTGTAATGTGCTGAGTGTCCAGCAGGAGGCTTGGTCTAATACAGAATGCAGGTGTAATGTGCTGAGTGTCCAGCAGGAGGCTTGGTCTAATACAGTATGCAGGTGTAATGTGCTGAGTGTCCAGCAGGAGGCTTGGTCTAATACAGAATGCAGGTGTAATGTGCTGAGTGTCCAGCAGGAGGCTTGGTCTAATACAGAATGCGGGTGTAATGTGCTGAGTGTCCAGCAGGAGGCTTGGTCTAATACAGAATGCGGGTGTAATGTGCTGAGTGTCCAGCAGGAGGCTTGTTCTAATACAGAATGCAGGTGTAATGTGCTGAGTGTCCAGCAGGAGGCTGGGTCTAATACAGTATGCAGGTGTAATGTGCTGAGTGTCCAGCAGGAGGCTTGGTCTAATACAGAATGCAGGTGTAATGTGCTGAGTGTCCAGCAGGAGGCTTGGTCTAATACAGAATGCGGGTGTAATGTGCTGAGTGTCCAGCAGGAGGCTTGTTCTAATACAGAATGCAGGTGTAATGTGCTGAGTGTCCAGCAGGAGGCTTGGTCTAATACAGAATGCGGGTGTAATGTGCTGAGTGTCCAGCAGGAGGCTTGTTCTAATACAGAATGCAGGTGTAATGTGCTGAGTGTCCAGCAGGAGGCTGGGTCTAATACAGTATGCAGGTGTAATGTGCTGAGTGTCCAGCAGGAGGCTTGATCTAATACAGAATGCAGGTGTAATGTCACTTTATTACAGAAGAGATGGCTAACTCTCCACATGCTTCTCTGCTTGGTACTGCTTGCTGTGTTTGGGTTATTGTGCAAACTGATTGATGTATTTCAGATGTCAGGCACCCACTATTATGAACTCTGATAAGACTTTGCTTCTTCCCATTTCACAGGCAGTTATTAATAGCTAATGCTTCTGTCTTCTATACAGCACAGTACATCTCCTCTGCCTCAGATTGTCTCCTAGTTTATTCCCAGGAGGTCCTAATGCAGGTTAGGATGACATCACTCCACAGGCACCTCCTGATAGTCCCTCATATAGTGTAGTGTAGGTTAGCATTGTATTGAGAGTCACTTCCCAACTCTAACCTAGTATCAGTGCATGATTGTCCAAAAGCAGAACGACAGGAATGAAAGATGGAAACCTCCAAGGACAAATTTACTTCGAATTTCCAGTTTCTCTTTGATATCACTATCTTTACAATTCTTAATCTACATTTTCTTTCTTCAGCAAGTCTGCATTTTAAAATTAAATCTCCTTTTGTGACAAACACTGATTCCAATTCTAAATGATAGACGACAGAATTACATTATTATTATTATTATTTTTTTTTTTATTTTTTATTTATTATTATTTTTTTTCTGAGTTGTTTATTTCTGGGTTAGTTGTTTATTGTGTGCATTTTTCCTTTCTGAAAAAAAGTGCTGCTGATGATTTGGTGTAAATAGCATTTGTTATATACAGCGGTGTACAATAAAGAGAAGTGCTGAGCTGTTGCTTAAATTATAACAGCAATTATAACTATATACAACACCTTCTCAGTGACACATACCCTGCTGATAAACAACAGCAATTATAACTATATACAACACCTTCTCAGTGACACATACCCTGCTGATAAACAACAGCAACAAAATGTAGACTGTCAAATTGTAATGTTGAGGAAATATTATTTTGCTTCATAAATGTTTCAATAGAAAATGTTTCAGTTAGTTATTACAGTAGCTAGGGCATGCAGCTCAGAAACAGGAACAGACATGAATCATTTAAAACATTTTGTGAAGCACAGGCAGCGATGATGCATAGTCCACTTCATTAGTAAATCCTTTTCATCTCTGCATTATTAGTTGGGTCAAAGAGGTGCTACTGTGTGCTACACAGTGTTATTTATTGTATGTATCCTGAATGTTATATGGCTAGCAGTTCATCTCTATGGATCTAGATGGATTGCCGTGTGATCCCCAGAGCAGTAAACTCTAGGAATCTTTGGGGAGTCACAGACCAGCGTGAAACTCATCATCTCTTTTCAATCCCAGGCATCCGGTGAAACTGACCATGTTTTCTGTTTATGATCTTGGAATTGAAACACCTTCACTAACGCTAGATGGCAGTGCTGCTTTGTGAGCAATGTCAAAAAACAAGCTTGCCACATACTTTCAACAGCAGGATAGGTGCTTGGAATGGTACCAACACCTTTCAAGAATGCCCTTCATTTCTGAATGTACAGTAAACTGGCGATTGGCACAGAATTGTAAAGGCTAGCCGCTGTGTATTCAGTAATGCACCATCAGCCTCCACAGGAGTGGCAGTGAACATCCTTCACCACATACATCACATCACATTATGTCTTTCACCTGGGTGTACAAATAATAATAATAATAATAATAATAATAATAATAATAATAATAATAATAATAATACATTTTATTTATAGAGCGCTTTTCTCAGATCCAAAGCACTGTACACGAACAACAATACAACATACCATATACAAAGGTACGGATAAAATATCAGTTCAATAAAACAAATCAAAAGTTAATATAAATCAGCAAAAGCTATCTTAAAAAGGTGTATCTTTTAGCGAGATTTAAAAATATCCACAGACTCAGAATCTCGAAATCTGGGCAGCATGTTCCACAGTCGTGGGGCCTTTCAGGTAAGGAGCAGAATTTTGTAGTCAACCCGATACTTCACAGGGAGCCAGTGCAGTTTATACAGTACAGGTGTTATGTTCTCACAAGAAGAGGTATGAGTTCAAACCCGGGCTGCAGAATTCTGCACATGCTGAAGCCTATTGAGTACTTTAGCAGAAACCCCAGTTAAAAGAGCATTGCAGTAGTGCAATCTTGAGGAGATTAATTAATTTCTCAGCAGAAGATAAGGACAGAAATGATCTTAACCAGGCAATGTTACGCAGATGAAAGAATGACACTTTATTACACTTTATTACTATATTTCTAACATGAGCTTCAAACGATAAGGTGGAATCGAAAATGATACCCAAGTTTCGCCCTTGAGGTGAAGCTCTAATGTCAGTGCCTTCCACAGCCAAGCTAAATTCAATGACCTTGAGCAGCAGGTGTTGGGAGTCAATTAGCATAACCTCAGTCTTGTCACAATTGAACTTTAAGTAGCTGAATCCAGTGCTTGATATCAGACAGATAACTGAGTAGAGTCTTACCCACATCAGTGTTGGGTTTAGTGTGTAGGTACATCTGGGTGTCGTCAGCATACAAATGAAAGCCAAGACCATGACGTCGAATAATCTGGCCAAGTGGAAGCATGTATATACTAAATAATAATGGTCTCAGAACAGAGCCCTGGGGGGCACCTTGTGTAACTGGGGCAGTATCAGATTTATAGTTGTCTCGGATAACAAATTGCTTCCTATTTGACATATATGTATATAGTTCTAATATGCTTACCATTGTGGTAGAGTAGGGGCGGACAGGTGTTTGCTGCAGGACTACACCCCCTCAGAATGCCATTGGGCTACAGCTGAGCCAGAATTGGAATCACCTGGCTCTAATTTAATGAGGGACACCTGCCTGGGATTAAGCAGGCAGGTGTATAAAAGCAGGTCAGAAGTGTTTCGTCTGGGGTCTGTGTGAAGGTTAATGTCTGGGTGAAACCTGTGTGGGGAAAACGCAAAGGATACTGTGTGAATCTGGGTGTGCATGTAAAACATGTATACTGTGTGAACCTGGGTGTGCCTGTAAAACCTGTATACTGTGTGAACCTGGGTGTGCATGTAAAACATGTATACTGTGTGAACCTGGGTGTGCCTGTAAAACCTGTATACTGTGTGATCCTGGGTGTGCATGTAAAACATGTATACTGTGTGAACCTGGGTGTGCCTGTAAAACCTGTATACTGTGTGAACCTGGGTGTGCATGTAAAACATGTATACTGTGTGAACCTGGGTGTGCCTGTAAAACCTGTATACTGTGTGAACCTGGGTGTGCCTGTAAAACATGTATGCCGTGTGAACCTGGGTGTGCATGTAAAACCTGTATACTGTATGTAACAAGTGTTTTTGTTGAACTGGTAAACGGCTTAGCGTCCGTCTTAGTTATGAATTGGTAAAAGTTGAGTTACTGCTCCCAATTGGAGTTAGGCTTTTGTTTAGTTTCTTTATTATTTGTTGTAAATAATAAGTGTGTGCAGAAAAGCGCCAAACTGTAGTTGTGTCTGTGTCAACTGTTTTTAAGAGCACAAACCACTTGGCCGGGGGCTTTGCCTTATATGGAGTGAGACAGCACCCCCTACTGACCCAATATTAAGTGCCTTAATACAGGCCACTACTGGGCAGCGAAAGGTCAACCTCAGACAGCAAGAGTTGCTGCAACTGCCAGAATGGCTGCTGCCAGAGTTCCTTGTGCTGGAACCAGAGTTACCTGCACTGGAACCAGAGTTACCTGCACTGGAACCAGAATTACCTGCGCTGGAACCAGAGTTACCTGCACTGGAACCAGAATTACCTGCGCTGGAACCAGAGTTACCTGCGCTGGAACCAGAGTTACCTGTGCTGGAACCAGAGTTCCTTGTGCTGGAACCAGAGTTACCTGCACTGGAACCAGAATTACCTGCACTGGAACCAGAGTTACCTGCGCTGGAACCAGAGTTACCTGCACTGGAACCAGAATGACCTGCACTGGAACCAGAGTTCCTTGCGCTGGAACCAGAGTTACCTGCACTGGAACCAGAATTAACTGCGCTGGAACCAGAGTTCCTTGCGCTGGAACCAGAGTTCCTTGCACTGGAACCAGAATTACCTAATTGGAGTTAGGCTTTTGTTTTGTTTCTTTATTATTTGTTGTAAATAATGAAAGTGTGCAGAAAAGCACTAAACTGCAGTTCTTTTGCAGCACTATAGACCCCCCATGCTTTGGTTGCAGGACAGAGATGGCTGCTCTATAGTTTTTGCACCGATATGTTTGAATAAGAAGCTAAACAATTATAAGAGATGGTCTGTTCCATCTCATGTAGTTTTACCGAATGGCAGATCTCTTGTTCCAGTACCAAAGTATTGAAACAGGGTGTTCTAATAACATTTTCATCTCTTCCATCAAGAACATTGTGAGATGTTGAGCTACTCCTTCATGCCTTGGTTAGTTCAAGTTCGGAGTTCTGTGCATTGGATTACTGTACTGTAGGGATGGTATATTTTATAAAGCACTCTGTGATGCCTTCATGAAGGGCACTATAAAAATGTAAGCTTGCACTGTATTGTATTGCATGATAAAACTCCCTTCATGCAAACTCCTCCATTTCTTAAGTATTTGTTTCTGCAGTAGATCGCAACAGTGGCATGTTGCACCATATCTTGCACGTTCTGTAATTTGCTGTACATTTGGCAGTTTCTTTATGTCACCGCTGGTAGGCAACAGACCTTAAGGAATGCAAGTAGAATTTACTGCAGAGCCCAACATTGAGTTAGATAGCAATACATCCATGACACCAAAACACATACTTAGAATGCAGGAGGTCTGTATTTAAACTGTCTGAGCCCATTCATATCTATCTATCTATCTATGCCATGGTATTTGGTTCTTCCTGGGCAATAGCATAACCTTTTCCGAAACAGGATTATTGTTCTGTTTGCCATTTGTTTATATAATACTGCTGTAACATCAAGTGGAATGCCAATAGAAAATCCCTTTACTCATCCTACTGCTATTTGATTGAGATACTGGCTTAGTTTTAACAGCACTGTACAGCAATGTGTCTTTTCATCAGCTTCCCTTTCAGTTAAGCTCATAACTCTATGAAGTCCCGCGGGCACCTTCTTATCTAAATTTTCAGCTGTTCCCGTTTCTCTTCCCTTACTCGCTCTCTTTATCTCTGTCCGACTGTGTTTACCAAAATCAGTTCAACTAGAAAAGAGATTGATTGAAATTTGCATTCCTTAGTATGCCTGTGCCCAGCAGAACTCAAGCCACATCTCTGAAAAGTCATGTGACCAAGAATAGCTGTCCACCATAATCTTACAGTATGTGACCATTGAGAGGACAGGTTTAAAAGCAGTGACTATCAGGTACACTGAAGAATGTATTGCTTTGTTTCATTATTAGTGCACTAATGAATACATATATTGACTCAATTATTGCACACCATCCCTTGAAACTCATCTGGAATGACAATCTTGAGGGATCATTCTTTTTGTAAACAGCTCTGGGGCTCATGGTACCGTAGTATTAGATGTTTCCTGGTGTATTTTTATACACAATGACATTCTGAAATAAGACAGTGGACTACATCTTATGTAAAAAAAAATAAATAAATAATTAAATCATTTTTTAAGCAAAAGACAATGTGGTTAGAAACAGAAACAGGAAGTTAATGCATCTCCTAGATGCTCCCCTCGTATTCAATTCAGATGCATCTAATTATGATTTCTGACAGGCAAGAGGTTTTTTGTGTACTTTGAAGCCTTTACATAGAAGACCTGAATGTATTTCTTTTCTTTTCCCATGGTGCTGTTATGTAAGTGAGCAATATTGCATGATAATCCAGTAACAGCTGTGGCACGTCATTCTCACAGTGCATAGTGCTGAGCCTTCAAGGCTCTCCCATGCAAATAGGATTCACAGTGTTTTAATGGAAACCTTCTTGTCTTAATAACATGCAGATCTTTGAATTCCCTATGCACAGTTCCAGGAGGAACCCTTCAACCTCAAGCAAAGTGAAAAGAGGAGATGCTGCTGAATATGTTCTAAATAAAGGCATTGCTGGAGCATTGCACAGTGGAAATATTAAAATATATGGCAGCTGTGTCTTAAGGGTCACACATGACTTCCCGTACACATTCTTTTTCTTTTTTAAACTTTTTTTTAAAATAGTGTTCTTAAAAACCATCTGCTAAGAAATAAATTAATAATAATATGAGCCCTCTATCCAATATGAAACCCCTAGCCAATATAAAACCCCTAGTCAATATGAAACCCCTAGTCAATATGAAACCCTAGTCAATATGAACCCCTAGCCAATATGAAACCCCTAGTCAATATGAAACCCCTAGTCAATATGAAACCCCTAGTCAATATGAAACCCCTAGCCAATATGAACCCCCTAGCCAATATAAAACCCCTAGCCAATATGAAACCCCTAGTCAATATGAACCCCCTAGCCAATATGAAACCCCTAGTCAATATGAACCCCCTAGCCAATATGAAACCCCTAGTCAATATGAAACCCCTAGTCAATATGAAACCCCTAGTCAATATGAAACCCCTAGCCAATATGAAACCCCTAGTCAATATGAAACCCCTAGCCAATATGAAACCCCTAGTCAATATGAACCCCCTAGCCAATATGAAACCCCTAGTCAATATGAAACCCCTAGCCAATATAAAACCCCTAGTCAATATGAACCCCTAGCCAATATGAAACCCTAGTCAATATGAACCCCTAGCCAATATAAAACCCCTAGTCAATATGAACCCCCTAGCCAATATGAAACCCCTAGCCAATATGAAACCCCTAGTCAATATGAACCCCCTAGCCAATATAAAACCCCTAGTCAATATGAACCCCCTAGCCAATATGAAACCCCTAGTCAATATGAACCCCTAGCCAATATAAAACCCTAGTCAATATGAACCCCTAGCCAATATGAAACCCCTAGTCAATATGAAACCCCTAGCCAATATGACAAAATTAAATAAAGTCTAAACCATTTTTTAAATTTATTTAACAGCATTATAATGCACAATAAAAACACAACAGTCTAAGTTTTACATCAATAGCTCATTGGGCACATACATAATGTTATTTCCATTTTAAATAGTGAGCAGATAGGTTTGTTGATTATTTAAGTAGTTTTGTTCCTTGGGATAACAAATTAATGAGCTCAAGTCATGTGATTTCATAAAACCGCCAGGTGCTCAGTGTTTGGTATTTGAGTTGAGTTAAAATTGCCAAAATGAGTTGAATAAGAATCTGTATAGATAAATATTTGAAAAGACATGATTTTAAATAACACAAGAACAGCAAAGGACGACTGCTTGAGTAATGAAGATCGCCTGGTTGCTATTGCCATGATTGAAGGCGCCTTCCTGTGAGAAGTTGCCCGGAGAATGAGATGTTCTGCTTCAACAATCAGCAGACTAGTCCAGAGAAACCAGGAAACTGGCTCTGTGAGGGACAGGCCATGCCCTGGAAGGTAGAGGGTCACCACACCAGTTGATCCATCTGCGTAATTGTTTTCAGTGACTACAGCACGAGAAATTCCAGGAAGAAATAACCTGTGCATCAGCAGAATGACTGTAGCTCGCTGTCTGCATGAAAATGATTTGCATGCTCGGAGGCCGTTCAGTGGTAACATGTTGACAGCTGAGAGATGAAATCGCCATCTTCTGTGGGCCGGAAAAGAGCCTAGGTGATGGCAGAGAGATTGGTGGAGTGTTTTATTCACAGATGAAGGCCGTTTTGTGGAACCTAATCACCAGTGCCATCCACAGGAGACAACCGCGACCAGCCAACCTTCACCAGCTGGCTGTAGCTGCACAGGAAGAGTGGCGGACCATCCCACAGCACTCTGGATAGGCTGATCAGGTCTATGCATCGACGCTGCCAGGATTGTGTTAATGCCCAAGGAGGTCATACCCGATACTAACTTTGTAATGTTTTCATTTTGACAGTGTGTCACGTTTCATACTGAAAACTTATCGTGAACCTTTGATCTGTATGTTTGTTAACATTCTCAGTTATTTTGTTTTATATCTATGTTTAAAATATTTGATTAAATTCATTAGACCTGACTGTTGCGTTTCTTTTGTGCATCAGTATATTACCAGAGCTAGTAATGTGCATCAAAAACTCCCACATAAAGCTAAGTGATCTAAAAAAGAATGCATTTAATTACAGCAGACGTGTATCTGGGGATGGTAGTGTGCTCAGAGGAAAATAAGCAATGGAATCACGTTTCTATGATAGATATATAATATCGTTTCAATGATAGATATATAATATCACATTTCAATTAGTAATCATTTAATATTTAATATTAATAATAATTATTATAATAAAAGGTTCACTCTCTTAACATTTCATAGGTCAGTGATCCAAATGCATCAAATAAATACCACACACACACACACACACACACACACACACACACACACACACACACACACACACACACACACACACACACACACACACACATATATATATATATATATATATATATATATATATATATATATATATATATATATATATATATATATATATATATATATATATCAGTTGGAATCAGTTGCATAACATTTCGTTTTGCAGAATTGGATAGAATGACCCACTCAGATGTACTTTCAGCAGCAAATCTCCCCTCTTATAGTGTGACAGTTTATGAGGAGGCAAAGACAGACAGACAGACTGATTTAATGTAGAGGGACAGATGTGAGCTGCGGTTCGTATGCCTTCTCTCTCTCTCTCTCTCTCTCTCTCTCTCTCTCTCTCTCTCTCTCACTAGTAACGTGCATTACAGTGCAAGACTGGGCTAGGAATACAAGGAGCAAGCTCCCTACTGCTACACTGCTCCCTCCCTCTCTCTCTCCTCCCTACCTCTCTCTCTCTCTCTCTCTCTCTCTCTCTCTCTCTCTCTCTCTCTCTCTCTCTCTCTCTCTCTCTCTCTCTGCCTCTGAGAATCCCTCATCCGAACCTTAATCACGTAGGATTGCGTAGAGATACAGGGAGCTGCCAACAATTCACTGGCTGAGCAACCAGGAGAGAGAGCAACACAGACCAAAAGGCTACCAAACTGCTCTGGAAAAAAATCATCGCTCTTTGTTACTACGGATTACACGTTTCTGTTTAAAGAGATTTTAGGTTTGATGTTTTTAACTTGGTTATATAACAATGCTAATCAATTCGGATGAAGGAATCGCTACGTTGCTGTTTCTGCCCCTAAATATTTTCTCCATCATTTTGAACGTGCTCAGTGCCACTGGCTGGGAATTTATTCACTGATAAAGCGCTTGAAGCTTCCCTGAGATTGCCCTGCCGAGAGATCCACTGAATTTGCTGGGCGTGCGAGGCTGCGGCGTTTCTCCGCGTCTCGGTTGCGTTTTTGCTTTTAATAAAGAAATTGGAAGTTTTTAGAAACAAGCACAAAGTTATGGAGAACCCTGGACTTTGGATACGAACGTCAGTTTCAAGCAGAGAGAAAGGCTTAAAGTATCCATGCCGGCTGCAATACATAGAAAGAGCTCCGTAATAGAAATGAGCCCTGCATGTCCGTCTGCTAATTTGTGATGCTCGGTAAAACACTCAGTTTGAATCGCTTGGGAAACCCGTGCTGTGGAGAGACGAGCTATTTCAGCAAGTGAATGTTAGACTGTGACTGTCGGCGATTCTGTTTTACTGCAGTACATTTTTTTTCTATTTCTGTTGTAGTTGCACAGTACTTATTATCGGTCCTAAACACAAGTAAATCAATTTCCGTTATCTTGAACGAGCGGAGACCAGGCAGGAGTGCTCTGAATCGTTTGATACATTATCAGAATCACTTTGATTTTCCTGGAAAGTATTCGATTGTTTTTTTTCCTTTTACAGATGTTACAGCATCACCTGAATTGAAGCTTTCCTCTATACCTGGAGATAAGAAATGTTGTTCTCTCAATCATGACAATTTAGTGGACTTATTGTTGGCTCTAAATGAATACTGTTTCTTCCCCTGTGATCTTCATTACTCGGTATCACTACCGTTAAAACTACATTCCAGCAGATAGCGCAGACTCTTTCCTGAGGTGCATTTGCTCAGCGTTTAGCGCTTAGTGTGGGGGAGATGGCAGCTGCACTTGCCAGCTCCCTGATCCGACAAAAACGACAGGCTAGGGAATCCAACAGCGACCGCGTTTCAACCTCCAAACGCCGCCCGAGCCCCAGCAAAGATGGGCGAAACCTTTGTGGGAGACACGTATTAAGCGTTTTCAGCAAGGTGCGCTTCTGCAGCGGCAAGAAAAAACCAGTCCGGCGAAGACCACCTGCAGGTCAGTAACACTACACCTTATCATTCAGATTGAACCAATAAATGCCATATCAAAACTCTTAGGACCACCACAGAGACGCGACCCTTGATTTCACTGCAGGCAACAGATCGCTTGTACTGTCAGAAAGTAAATTCTGAAGGGAATCGCAAAATCACATAACCAGTGTTGCGCTAGTAATCGTCTCTTATCTTGGTATTTACAAAGCAATCCAGGGCTGTAGTAGCGCTATATTCTTCTCCTATTATTATTATTATTATTATTATTATTATTATTATTATTATTATTATTATTATTATTATTATTATTAGACCTTCCTAATAAACCTCAGTGTGTTTATTCCAGGACCTTGGACAGATACATTGGTCTTTGCATTTATATGGCAATAAATTATTGTTATTATTTCGTACTGACTGCTAAAAACAATATAGTTCCCCTATTTACACAAATGTGTGCATTTTCTATATTCATATTATAATATAGATTATTCTTGTGCATTTTATATATTCATATTATAATATAGATTATTCCTGTCCAATATTAATTTCTTAATATGAAGACTCCCCTTTCAAACAGCCAAAATGAATACATGTTTTTTTTTTCTGTATATGTATTAATATAATTATTACTACAGGGCAGATCACCCAGTCTGTTTAATGTTCAGTAAAACATGGGCTTCAAAAAATCCCCAGGTACCATCATTTTGATATGTATCTATCAATGCAATTAAATAGATGTCGGTTCAGCTCTGAACTAGCTCGCACCTACTATAATTAATTTGTTAAAATGGGGCCCTGTATGTACGTGCTGCCTTTTTGAACACTGAAAGTATTTTATTACTGCACAGCAAGTTTAAATCACTCCTGTAAATCACTCATTTCTTAATCAGTATTGTCTGCTTGGTACCTTCATTATCCTAATGGGTAAGTACTGCTTGGCAAATACACAAATAGGACTGGGCATTATATAGCAATGTCTGTATTGGAAGATGAGAAATCCACCGCAAGCATTGATGTCATTAAGTGCTTTAGTAAATAATCCGCCCACCATCGCCTGATTTGTCTGATCTTTCGGATTGTGTGTTTTTCTTTTCTCCCATGAGATGCCTCCTCTAACCTTCAAGTACACGTTGCACATAAGAGGAGCAGGCTAGGTCAGTAGCACAGTATCAATGTCTGCATCATGTTAATCAGCCACTCCATCTCTCACCCTAATCAGTCTATGAGAAGATTTATTAGCCAATCTTCAGACAACAGTTGCCTTTGATTTAGAGGGAGGCCCCTGAATAAATCACATATTCTGTGACAATTGTAAGGCCTTTTTAAAAGTATTTATTCAAACGTTTAACAAACAAACAAGAATTAGCACCAATACATACCATGGCAATGTGAGTTCAAGCAGCCACTGTATATTGTGTAACACATGTGTTAGCAGCCACTGTGTATCATGTAATACATGTGTTATCCAGTGATGTCTTGGTTAATAATGTCCCTCCATAGACTGAGCTAGGTGTGAATGAAATCTTGAATACTGTAGGTCTCAATGTAATGACACATTCCTGTGTTATCTTCCAAACAATGTCATATTCTCTGCAGTGTATTCAGTGAAATTGTTTCACGCATGCCATTATCACAATCTAATGTTTTAACATTCTGAGATATTGGGGGAAAATGTGACCTGAGATAGAAAAGATCAGGTTCTACGTGATGCAATAAAATAAAAAAGATGGACAGCGGTTTCTATACCTCAGTATTTCTCTTTATGGTTCTGCAAACTATTTCATACAATATTCTACTGCTGAGGGGCTCAGTTAGGCTGTTAACAATGCTGTGGTACTGCAGCTGACAAACTCAACCACACTTCTCTCTTCTTGCCACAGCAATAGTCTTTTAGATATGAATTCTGTAGACTTGGTGTAGCTCTAGTCTGAATACAGCACAATGCTCTTTATTTTGCAATGCTATTTGGAAATAGCATTGCAAAAGGATTCTCCAATAGAAACAGTAAACACGATCATGATGATTTTCTCTGGACATCACACTCTTTTTTCCTTCCTCCACAGAATGTTAAATTGGAAGTTTTTTTTAAAACTCCATCTAAAAACCTCACTGAACTGCCATTTTGTTTGAAATCAACAATCCCCATTTGTGTCTGTATGATGGTGCTCCTCTCATGAGTTCATGAATATGATAAAGAGTGCTCACAATGCGCCATTATGGGCATTTGTTTTGCACAAGGGAGACCCATTTTTGGTGTTTTATAAACTTTGTAAAAAATATTATCTGCTCCTAGTTAATATATAATACATATATAAAGGCTATAATATTCAATAAAATAGCACATACTTGATTTGAAATACTATTGCAGCATGTATGACTTGATGACATTTCTTGATCACCACTATTGATCTGATTTGATCAGTCTGGTACAATGGAAACCTACCAGAATTGACTTGAATAAATATTTCCACCTTTCTATTATTTTTAATTTTTTCTCAATGGTGGTCAAGGCAGTTGCATCATGAAGCTACTCTTGAGCCACATCATCATGTGCGTTTTATTTTTTTTATCAATTTTTATCAATTTCCTTCCATTTGTTTTTTTGAAACACATCAAAGCACACAGTTACTGATTAAAAAGTGACCCCTTAGGAGCTGAAATGTCAGAGAATAACCCACTTGCATGTTTCGATGGCAGGCATTTTATTTGTAGGACACATCTCCAGTAATGTCCCTTTATGTATCTATAAAAAACAAATTGATGAAAGGATAAAGTTGGCTTTACTCTTTTACCAGGTCACTGAATCGTCAATAGAAAAGGCTGATTTGTCAGCACTTGAACCTTGTCATCTACAGTAGTTACCTTACAGACTGATATAAATCAAGCAGAATTATTAAAGTGCACATCATTAAGCCTTCCGTGTTGTGGTTTTCCATGCTCTCATTGGGCCAGCTTTAAGATGGGTCTGATTTTCATCTGCCACAGTGGGTGTTGTTCCCATTGGGAAAGAGAATGTACAGAAAGCAGAGTGCTTTACAGGAAGACAACCATGCAGTCACAACACAACACCTGCTGGTAGGTACTCAGAGTTGTAGTGTCCAAAAACACAAACACTGGGTACAATTATCTGTGTGTATAATGTAATAAGTGCATCTTTTATATCACCTTTGAATCTCTGTCTGTTATAAACACACACAGATAGTTTCCTGGATGGATACTGTACAATAAATCCTTTCTATGTAAAAATACCATGTATGCAGTGAGGCAGGTATCAGCAATCAGACAGATCCCACAGCGTGGGTAGTTCTTGTTATACAATGCAGAGATTTTGACTCAGTACTGTGTGGGCAGGCATGCGTTGTGTCTGGGTATTGAGGAGAAGCAGAGTAGACACCAACACAATGAAGGAATTCCTTGCCAGTCAAACTAAAGTGACGGCAACAGTCATCCTCTATGGCAGCAGGACATTGCAAACAAATGCAGTTATGAGCCAGACTTTAGTGTAAAAATTGATTAATCAGGCCAATACTGCTTTGTTATAAATGATTCAATGTGTTTAAGTTGTACTGTGCAGCTCTGGTGAAGAGAGTGCAGGAATATGCATGTTTCCCCTAAGTAACTGCAAGATGCTTCCATGAAAGAGAGCAATTGTATTGAATCAGTGCTGGAGCAGGTCAGTCTGTGGATGCTAACAGGGTTAGAAAAGCAGGCAGACCATCAAACAGTATTATTCAAAGGAGTTTATCCCATGTTCTATAGCATTATACAAGTCATTAAAGGGGCATGAGGCCAGAGGCTGCCTTGCTAACTGGAGGGTCTGTATTCAGACTGCAAATCCAAGCAGCCCTGAAGGAGTTTGCAAACAGCTGAAGGATAGGTAGAGTTGAAATTGACTTGTGACAACAGCACCAGAGGAGTGTGACATTTGAAGAACATCAGTGAATGCATGCAATAACACAGGCACAATCAACAGTGTACAACAAGTTTTGCTGGATGTATTTTCCCCAATACTGGATGAGGACAGTTCATTAGAAGTCCCTCACTGGTGTCAACACACACTGTGGTGAATGCATGCTGTCCCAGGCAGTGATCCACTGTGCAGTGACGAGATGGCTGAAGTTCATTCTAGTGGCAGTTGACTTTCTGGTATTGGAATATTCCTTCCTTTCGTACTTGCTATAGCAGTAAGAAGTGCTGTAAATCAGTACAGTATTGTTATAGCAAAACCAAATATCTTTGATTGGTGAAAGTAAAAAAATAATAATTAACATGGGTTTTACTTGACTGCTCCTCCAGTATAGCGTGTATTTTTTGAAAGACACTTTTTAGTGATATAAATCAATGTGTTGTGTGTTATAGACGCTTTGTGACATACGTTTTATTTAAGCCATGCTGCCTGATTTAAAGAAGTTGATTGGAGGTTTTAATAATGTATAGCCTTTTGCCACTTACAAAAATGAACTAGAGGTCTTGCCCAGTGCTTACCAATGTTGCCTTGGATGGGCTGTTTCTGGTCTCCTGGCCATCACTAAACCAAGCAGGGCAGGGACATAGGTATCAAACCATTAAGAAGTACAAAACTCCGACAGTGGATAGTCAATGGGCAAGGAGGCATGACAAGGTTGTACAAATCAATTCTGATGTTGGCTGCAATACCCATGCATGTATATCTTGATTGTCTTTATTGTCTGTGATTGCAGGTTAAACAATAAGACCCATGCAATTAGTATATTGTGCTCAGTGCAGATTTATGAATGTTTGTACAATTATTACAGACCATAATGCAATTGTGCACAAGCCTGAGTACCTTCACGATGATTGCAACTTGTATCAAAGTGATGCATTAACAGTATGTAGGCTGCATATGTAATCCATCCTGTGATGGATATCAGTGTAACTTTAATTACCAGTAAATATGTGTCATTGTTTGGTAATGACAGTTTTGGAGATATTTGAATGGCCCTGTGACAGGGCAGGGGCTTTGCACATGCAGATTTGTAAATATTGGGTGTGGTTTGTTTATAATCAAGGTTTTAAAAGCCTGTGATGAATGTGACCATTCCCAGACTGGTGAATCGATTGCCAGTGTGAGGATGGCTAGCTGTACAGAGGAGCTGGAAGTCACTCCCTTTGTTCTGCTGCTGGAGAGAGTCCGTTTGGAAAGAACTGCAAGCAGCAGCTTTCTTTGAGCTGGTAAGGAATTCAGCAGGAAATCATGATCTAGTTCTTTACAGAATTAGACGTGAATGGCTGACGCTAAATCTTCAGATCTGCTTGTGATCCAGGCAGGAAACATGCATCCCAGTCAGTATCATTGCAGCTATGATGTGGTATTCCAATGCTTTGCTTTCTTCTTTCAGAACCCCAGCTGAAAGGTATTGTCACCCGGTTATTCAGCCAGCAGGGATTCTTCCTGCAAATGCATCCCGATGGCACCATCGATGGGAACAAGGATGAGAACAGTGATTACAGTAAGAACAGCATCATTATTAGAATACATTGGACTCTGTGATGAGAACAGTGATTACAGTAAGAACAGCATCATTATTAGAATACATTGGACTCTGTGATGAGAACAGTGATTACAGTAAGAACAGCATCATTATTAGAATACATTGGACTCTGTTCACGAATGTTTAACCCACACTTGTTTAATTATTGTGCTGGATATTTTAAGGCAGCAGTCCATGTTCTTCTTAAACAGTTGATGAATTGTTTCATGAATACCAACCCTTAATTAAAATAATAAAGTAACAATTTTGAGAAAGGGCTTTTTGTTTTTCCAAAGCATTAACTCAAGTCTTCAAGGAGCACAATATTTTTTTAAATACTGTGAAAATTGTTAAAGAACAATTGGCTTTAAATGGCTTCGTCTGTGTTTTGAAGCCTTCCCTAGTTAAAGTGCCGCTGCTCACATATCGAAAGTGCTTGGACTATTTTGAAAAGCCCAGTGACTTATCAAAAGAAACCAATATGTTTTTTTTACTTATTATTAATTATTTGCCATTTCCAGAAGTATTTTCATGTTTGTGTCTCTCCTCTTTCCCCTTTCAATTGTGTAAGCACAGGTCACAGCTGTACAGAGAACCCTACACAGCAACATGCTAACATGAATGTGTTCAATGTATCAATACATGCTATTCCAGATTATCAGTGTAAAGTCATATCATATTGTTGATAAAATGAATGGATTATTGGTTAGACAAGCATTGTTTCTATAAGTTACTGTGAGATAAAGAGGACATTTGTACTAGAGGGACAATAGCCCAGTGCAAATGTCTGTGTATTTTCTGTTAATTGATTACAATTAATGTTTATAAATTTCCCTTTGGTTTGAAAGAGGATTTTCTAAACTTGCATCACTCCTCCTCCTCCTCCTCCTCCTCAGTCTTTCACACACAGCCTGTCTTTTGTCAGATGCAGCAATCCTGTGACATTGAAACTCAAAGCTCATCATTCTGGGCTTGTTTGATCATCCGAGTCACTGTTATTTTTTATTTTTTTATTTTCTAAAATAAAATCCAGGTTGGCCATTTTATTTTTCCAAAGTTAAGGGAAATACACTATGTTGTCCCTTTTGGCCTTGCCTTTTATTTGACAGAACCTTGCTCAATCCTGGCTAATATCTATCAGAACAATATCCCTCTTCCTGCATCTAGCTTCTTGACATGAGAAATGGTTTGTCAAAGCCAAGCACCATCGTTCTATCTGGTCCATTAGAAACTCAAGTGGACTGTCAATCTGCTGAAGGATAAGAATTGAAAGAACCCGAGACATGTGCTGACAAACACTTTCCATGCAAAGAGATGTTTTCAACAAGAGAGCTGTTCAAATGACTTGCTCTTCATGTTAGTAAATGAAATGTGTTCACAAAATGCAATGTTGGCACTGTTGTCTTAGACTTTCTCATATGGTAAGCCAGCCTGTTAACCTGTTCATAAGTCATATGCATCTTGAAGGGTGTGCACCAAGGGAAAGACACCAATGTTTGTAAAGAAAGGTACAATGTTTTAAAAATCATCAAATTAAAAATGACGGAAATCAAAGTAATGTTTGCGTTTCTTGGTCTTTCTATTGCAATCATGTCGAGGTGGTAGCGTGCTGAATGCAATGTGTTCTGTCTTGCAGCTCTGTTCAATCTGATCACTGTGATGAATGCAATGTGTTCTGTCTTGCAGCTCTGTTCAATCTGATCCCTGTGCTGAATGCAATGTGTTCTGTCTTGCAGCTCTGTTCAATCTGATCCCTGTGCTGAATGCAATGTGTTCTGTCTTGCAGCTCTGTTCAATCTGATCCCTGTGGGCTTGCGTGTGGTAGCGATACAGGGAGTGAAGGCTGGCTTGTATATAGCGATGAATGGCGAAGGATACCTCTACACCTCAGTAAGATAAGAAGCTTTCATTTTACTGCATGTTATAGAGCAATTCCCAGCTGTCTGAATGCACAGAGGATGGATGGGAACATCGAGGCTACTGTCCCTATCCAATCTTTATCAAGCCTCTTTTTATATGCTGTACGTTGAGATGAGAAAAGGGATTCCGTGGCCAGAAGGCAGCAGGGATATATTTTATAGATAGATAGATAGATAGGTAGATAGATAGATGGAACAATGTGATCTCTCTTTGCACAATGAAGTCTTTGCTAGTAGTAGTAGTGCTTGATTCTGCAAACTCACAGTTCTCTCCAGTAATCTGTAGTACAGAGGATGTGTCTTGTTGGTAACACTTCATTTACTCTATTCTTCTGATGTCCTTTAGAAAGTGCTTCTTCTAGTTCTGAGGAATTGATTCCTGTGCCACTTCCTTTTGAAATCACCTACGTAAAGAATGTGCAAATGCATTGTGCAGGAGAGCTTCACTTTCTATTACTTCATCTCCAGCAGACACAGTCCAGCTGTGCTGTAGTAAACACAACAGAGATCAACCTAAAAATCCAAGGAGAGCAATGCTGTGCGGTCTGTCTGTTTCTTTACTGAGAGATATGCATGTTCTAAAGGAACGCTGGCATTTTAAAATGACTCAAACTAAAACAACTTTAGTTCCATCCTATTTACCAGTCTAACTTGCCACACCTGCTACAGGACTGTGCTGCTTATACCACTGAGTGGAGCAGTACAAGCATCTCCATTGCCTTTTTCTTATATGCAGCATCAATAACTCTATGGCAGCTTGTAGAACGCATGCCGATACAAACAATCATCAGAGTCACTAGGTACTAGTAAATGAGATTGTGTGATCATGATCATTAAAGGCAACTATTATATTACCTTTATTACACAGTAATTCATCTGTAATACATATCAAAATATATACCTAAACCCCATTGTTTCAGGATCTGCTTCTGAACAGGGGGCTAGAATCCTGACCCTTCCCAGGGGTGCCCTTGATAAAGGAAAACCTTGTCTCATCACTTTACATCTGCCTTGCTTCAGGCAGTCTTTAAAATACAACTATCCAAGCTGAGAGCATGTCCCATCTTTACACAGCTTGTGATATTAAACTCAGTGTGTGTGGAAAGGTGACTGAGAGCATGTCCCATCTTTACACAGCTTGTGATATTAAACACCATGTGTGTGGAAAGGTGACTGAGAGCATGTCCCATCTTTACACAGCTTGTGATATTAAACACAGTGTGTGTGGAAAGGTAGATACAGTTCTCCTCATGCAACAGATACAAGCCCCTCTGAAAGCTAGCAGGACTTCAGAATCTTGAAACTCATTTTAAACAGCGACGGACATTTCAAGCAGCCTAAGCGATCCAGACCAAATTGCACATAAAACATGTGGGCTGGGCCTATAATGCCATCAGTATCCTCTGCATCAGCCATTTCCTGTAGATAAAGTCACAGTATTTCATGACGTGGGACATTGTACTGTCGCCGTGGTCAATAATCCATCACATTAATGATGAAGTAATATTTAGACACAGTGGATGAGGATCTAAGATCTTTAATTTGGAACATCACTTTGCTTTTAGGACCACAGATATATCATCTTCAGGTTGTTAAAAAGCACATGAGTGATTAAAAGGGCTTTAATATTTAAACTTACATTTGACTGCATTTTATTGTAGTTGAAACAATGGCCTGAATAAAATCCATGTTTTGCAATAGATATACTTTATAATAGCTACAACAGCCTCACAGCTCTGAGAACTCTGGGCAATTATATGAATTGTTGTATTGATTATATATATATATATATATATATATATATATATATATATATATATATATATATATATATATATATATATATATATATATATATATTTGCTTTTGTTTTAAACAATGCTTCCTAATCTTGTGAAGTAATAGAGCATTTCTCTTTTTAGAATATTTGGTATTCTGCCTGCATTCCTTCAAGCCTCCAGGTTGCTTGTGTGATCTTGTTAATTGCTTGCCAGGAATTATTCTCAAATCCTTCTGTTCATTCTCAGCCCACAGCTTTGCTGCAGTTTTTTCACACATTGGTATTTCTCTTTGATTCTGCTTAATCCGCACAGATTTTCACAGATAGATCAAATTTTCTGGCACAAAATTGAAATTAATAATAATAAATGCAAAATATGTTCAGTAAATAAATACATACATAAATAAAACAACTATCCTCTTGGGACGTAATTATAGAGCAAACGCTACTTGAAGGGAAGACTAGAAACCAAACAGGGAAGCCTGTTTCCTCTGTCCGTGTGAGTCCATATTATATTATGATATTACGTGATGAACTATTCTTTGATCCGTGGGAAATGTTCCCTTGTGCTTACTGAATGCTGGAATACTTCAATGAAAATATCCATTTCACATACCCTTTTAGTTCATTTGAAAAATACTGTCAATGTGCATCACCAGATTGGCTTTCCTGCTGATAACAATATCTTGCAAATGGATTGCCAGAAATTATGGACCCTGTTCACAGACCTTTAGAGCTATTTCATGAAACACTTCATTCATTTACCAAATTAGAAGCTTATATAATACTGTTGAAATGTATTCAAAGTATCTGTAAACCATGGTGGGAACCAGAAGAAAAAGCATTAGAAATGTTTGCACAGCCCTTGTGTTTATAAAAGGTTTTTAAAACAGTGAGCTGTGAGGGTCACCTTGAGCCTCTGCAAGAATAACTCACTGTCATTTGAAAGAATTACAGAGTTATTTGTTAGGTCTCTGATGGTTTCACTTGTGCGAAGTCATCCACACAAACCACAATGTGAAACATGCACAGCCTGTTCATAGAAGTGATGGAGGACGGCATGGCCAGAGGTAATCTATAAGAGTGGCACCATTGCAAGGGCCCTGTGAAATTCACGGGAGAGTTCAAACGACAGGACTAATCTGCAATTCACTCCTGAATCGCCAGATGTCCATGCAGCCACTCCAGCTAAATGATCTAAAGAATAATGACAGAGTCAACAAATTACATTCTGGATTCTGTTTTAGAAAAAATGGATGCTCCAACAAGATCAAAAAGCATTTCTTTGAGAGATTGTACGCAGCAATAGCCACCTGGTGTCTCAACTGTCCCTGATTGCACGCATGGTAAGGGACTCGTGGATCTCATACAGTGGTTTGAAAATTGTAACATTAAGAGTTCATCAAACATATAATAAAGTTGCAGAATTAATAAATACATACCGAGCACTGGGACAAGAGCTGCAAAGCACAGATGCTAGGAAACAAATAGTGTGTTAAAACTGTCCACAAAGTTTATGAAAAATTGACGAGCTGCTACAACCCTGAACAATGCAGAATCAAGCCATGTTTTATTCAACCAGTTTCTGAAGGCAGTGAGGATTTGTGACCTACAAGAAGTTTGTAGTTTGGATAAAGAAACCCTCCCATAGATTCTATTACAGGGTTTGATGCTCACTGTAAATCAGGAAGATGTGGTTAAAGAAAAGGGCTTGTAAACAGGAGGTCCCCGCTTCAAATCCCGGCTCAGTCACTGATTCACTGCATGACCTTGAGCAAGTCACAACACCTCCTTGTGCTTTGTCATTCAGGTGAGATGTTGTTGTAAGTGACTCTGCAGCTGATGCATAGTTCACACACTCTAGTCTCTGTGAGTCGCCTTGAATAATGTATTTATACTTATGAGTTCTCTGAAATAATATTGAAAAAAACGTCCTTTTAAAATCCTGTTTTACGTATTCACAGGGATGTAAGGGTCAAATAAATCTCAGTCACCATCTGCAGCATTCTGTTTATTAATCTGCTAATACGTGCTTTGTAGTAATCGGATGAGAATGGATGAGCAGTTCAAATGGTTGAAGTAATGCAATGGGATGATTGTTTAATGATTGCTCATTAGGTGGCTTCATGTGGAGGCTATACCGACATATCGACTGGCTATAGGACTAAATTACAGGTTAAGAAACAAGTGAAAAATACAGGGCCCTACCCATTGCATCTTACATTCTGATGCAAGGAGAGATTATTAGACATGAGGTTTAAGCTGGCCAGAGGAAACCAGGAATGTGAAATTGTTCTGCACTTTGCTGTTACAATGAATCATAAGTGAAGGCTTGCATGTTACTCCTCATACACCTTTAGAAATTCAATAGCATCAATCTCTGGGAGCCTGGATTACTGTTACAAATCAATCTGACATTGATAAAGTGACATATTAAAATGACTGAGCAGTTGTCATCAGTGAAAAGAATTCTTAACACATTTCCTTGTTTGAGTTATAGGTGATGTCCCACCAAGGTCATACATTTCTTAGAAAAAAAAACATGGAATATAAACTTAGAATATCTTCTAAAAATGCTACATAAAAGCGTACTCCATTTTATTTTATTTTATTTAAAACATTCTCACTTGGAGAGCCACAGGTTTGGTAACTATAATCAAATAAAGAGAAGTTTTCTGAATTCAGCTTTCCAGCTAACAGCAGTTCACACGAGATTTGCATTGACAATGCTTTGCTATAGCTAATCACAGGTTCTACAATGCTTTGTTTATTTTAAAGCAATGTGATGCTGAGTGGTGTACCTGTTCTGTGACTGAAATACAAACAGATGGGTTATCTGGTGACATCAATCCATTGCGTCTTTCATAAGCACATCATTTCAGAACCATACGTTTCAAAGAATCATATTGCACGCTGATTTATAGCTATGCACCCTTGGCATGATGTGAAAGAGTATTCTTTTCAGAGTAAATACTGAGGGAGAGAGGTTGATAGTCTTGAAGCTGGCACACACAGTGGGATAAGGGGGTAGGATTGAATGATGGTCTGAGCTAAGTTTTCTAAAGTAACTGACTCCAACATTTCTCCTGTTAATAGCGCACTAACGAACAGGGACCGACAGGCTGAAAGCCATCCTTCAAAGCCCTTTTCACAAGAGCAGGGCTATTGACTTCTCCACTCAACCACCCTTTGTTTTGAGAATATATATATACATTGACGTCAAAGGAAATCCAATACAACACGTCACCACAATGCACAATGCTTTCTACATTATACTGTCTATAATAATACTCTTATAGTGTGTCAATGCTCACACAGCACGCACAGTTCATGGGCTGCTTACTTTGCAAAGCTTTGTGTCTTTAATAGTCCCATACAAAGGGGATACATATTTCCTGGGAGAGTTGGTAAATAAAAACTTAGTCTGGAAGGGTTATTGAAGGCAAATTAATAGCTTGTTTTACAGATCTGCTTGGAACAGGTCTAATTTGAATGTAGCTGACCATTCAGAATATAAGGCCTCTGAAAAATTCACAACCAATTAGAATTCAAACTCCACCAATCAGCTGCATGTTCATTCCAGCCAGCCAATTAGAATTCATATCCCGCCAATCAGCTGCATGTTCATTCCAGCACAGCCAATTAGAATTCATATCCCGCCAATCAGCTGCATGTTCATTCCAGCACAGCCAATTAGAATTCTCTCACAGTTGGTTCTAAGAGATTGTCAGGTTGGAACATAACTAAAGAAGAGATCACTGTTCCTGTTTAAATGTGAAGCCTGTTCTCTCTTATTAATAATGTTGCATAACAAGCAGATATAGTTATATACTTCTTGGGTTAGGGGAGGAAGTCATTTCTTAGATTTAGTGCTTTGCAACAAGGGGCATCCCAGCCATGTTGTAATGTGATTAAAAGATCCAAGGAAACACCTATCCACGCCCTATAGTAGTTAACATGTTAAACTGAATTGCTTCTTGAGTCCACCATAGCCCAACCACATGAGGTTGTCAAGGCACATCCTACCTTTAACATAGAGCTATTTGTTATGTTTGTCTCAAACTGCAGTAATGAAGTATTTTTTAATTAGATTCAGCCCATGGTTAATTCACATTTCCTAATTGCAACGGGACCATAGGATTCCCTTTATTGGTAAAAAAGAATCCTATAAACTCCATTCCCTCTGAAGTGTGGTTCTTTCATTGCACGGCACGAACAGGAAAAAAAGTATGGTCATGCTTTATTTTACTGGCACTTTTTTGGTTGTTAATTGTTAACAGCTAGTTTACTTATATAATAACTGTTCCTTTCGTTTTAATGGCTAGTTAATAAACAAACCTATTTATAAACTAATAAGTATAATAAAATGGAACTGTCCTACTGTACTACTACAGTAACATGTTTCAGCATGCCTGTAGACTATGTAACGTTGTTCCAATGTTACAAGCAGCTTGCAGTAGGAATCGGATGTTTGGTGAACAGATTTAGCTGCCCTTTTGTACTGGTTTATAAATGTGTTACTATACATTAACTTACCATTAAAAATGAACATGCGCTAATGTGTTAATAAGCTAGATGAACTATCACTGTCATTGGGAGGTTAACATCCATGATTGCTATTCAAGTTAATAACAGTGCACACTCAGAAATATCTTCTAGTTTATAAAAATCAACCTAGTTTGTGAAAAATCATTGGAACCTTTAAAAGAACACCTGGGGCATTATTTTTTGTAGTGATTATCTTCCACGGGCTCTTCTGTTGAAGGTTAATGAAGTAATTCCATACTGTGTGAGTGTGTGAAGAGATAAGAATTGAAAAGAAACCAATGCAAAGAGGACATGGTTAGGGTTAAGGTTAGGGAATTACTATCTGTAGAGTATTAACAATATCAACATGTGAAGTTGCAGCAGAACAAATCAGCAGCTTTCATCCACAAAGTTAGTGTTGGAAATAACCCCACTAGTGCCCTGGGGATCCTGCTTTTGTGTAACTGCAGCTGTTCTTTTAATAAAAGCCATGTTGAAGCACTGTTCTCCAGCAGTGCAGTGGGGATTATTATTAAAAGTAGTAGTAGTAGCAAAAGTCTTAATATTATAGTAGTATAAATGTAATTGTGTGAATTTTGTAATTATTTAGAGAAGTTGCTCCACAATGGAGATGAACCTAGTTTTACTGCAGCTGCCTGGCTTTCTCTGGAATACATTGTCTTTGCATCCGTTCTACCCTGCTGGCCTCACCAGCTCTTTAATACTCTTTGATTCTAACAAGACAAGCCACAGAAAGAGGCTCCCTGGCCCTGTTCTGTGGGGGAATGGAGTTTGCATGGTGCCCTTCAAATTGAATGGTTTGAGTTTGCATGGTCTTCATCACATTGAATTGCATCATGTCTTTTGAGTTTGCATGGTTCTCATCACAATTAATAGTTTGAGTTTGCATGGTCCTCATCACATTGAATGGCATCATGTCTTTTGAGTTTGCATGGTTCTCATCACATTGAATGGTCCTCATCACATAGGTTCTGTCTGTAAGTGTGGCCAACATGCAAAACATGAACTTTGCAATCAAACATCGTGAAGATAAAATATGCTCACAGGTTTGAGGCTTATTTACAGGCATAACGGTACAAACACTACAAACTGCTAATTGAAAAATAAAAATAAAAAAGTTTTTTATCACACAAATAATTCAGCAGATGCCCACAAGCTTGGAACATAGATATTGACTTTCCTTGCACCCAGGTTGATTGCAAGCAACAAGCTGACTTATTGAAGTAATCACTTTATTGACTGTCTATTGACTCTCACTTTTATCTTGGTTTTCATTATTGACTATGAAGTCTGAGTTTGTAAATTACAGTAAGAAGAAAGAGGAGCTGGCCCAGATTCAGGGACAATTAAATTAGGTGAAAGTCAAAAGAAAAGAGTTTAGTCTATTTTGTATCAGTGGAATACATCTAGAGGAAATGTATGGACCTCCCTAGGGGTCTGATGTTTGCTGAGCATTTTTATCAGCCCCTTTGTATTAGTTTATTAAAATGTTACAATGTATGCAACATTAGTTAATTTGTTAGTAAGCTGTTTATAAACTAACAATGAAGAATGAACAAATGCAAATAACCTGTCAAATAGTGTTCTTTCCGATAGTTTACAAGTGGATACAGGTTGATTGGAACCCTACTTCAATGTCTATATTATGAATGCCAGTTATTACAGTATGTTTGCTTACACCCTGGCCTATCCTCTAATGTTGTCTGGGTTACCATTAGTAGGGAAAGTTACAAGCGCCTGAAGGTTAATGCAGCCTTTGAAGAGTTTTAGCTTGAGGAAAAAAGTCTTGTTTGTTTTGGTGTTTGATTCTGGATTTCATGCATGAGAAAACCTAATGGAAGACATTCATCTCCCTTTAGGTCTCTTTTGACTTAATGGTTCTGTTTGAACACAAGTACTGCATATATGAATACCAGCGAATGCTCCTTTTATTTCTAAATGCTTCCATTAGTGTGCTTGCATTCTGTAAACACATTGCACATGGCAATCATTGGACTCATTCCAGTTAGCTGATGTGATATCTAATGAAAATGGCAAGGTACAGAAAAAAGATCCTCTATACATTGATAGTTTCACAGACCCGGATTACCACTAATCTGGAATTTCATCTTGGAAATGTCTTCTGCCATTGTAGAATAAATACAAGTTGATCTCTGTTTTGAAATATTCTGTATATACAGTATGTTGATGCTGTTTTGGCATTTTAGTTTCCACTCTGGGCTCTAAACTCAGAGCAGCACACATATAAATGCACAACCTATTGGATAGTAAAGAGGACTTTATTTCTTATTTATAAGAAATACGTTTGTATAGCACTGAGCTTTTATAGAGCTAGATTTCCTAAGCCATAGGTAGCATTTCTAATGCAGAGGACCATGATGACACTGAACTCTCATGGCACACCTAGAAACACCCCTGGATCACACTGCTCAAAGAAAAGAGCCCGTATGAACAAAGCATACTTTATAATATGCACCGCAAAGCTCAGAACAGCAGGTGGTTTAGGGGTTTGGACCTCTGTTCTATATTACTTTTAAAACCCAGATCACAGCTACACTCTAGACACACTCAAATCCTAGCACGGGCTGCAGCTTTCTAAACGATGCTTTCAAGGTGATTATAAATATTAGCAGCAAGGAGAAAATAGGACAGCCACGCCCTTAGGCCTGTCTATTCTGATACAGACAAGCTGTAGCTAAGGGAGTGATAAGGACAGTAGAAAAGGGAGTGATAAGGACAGTAGAAAATGGAGTGATAAGGACAGTAGAAAAGGGAGTGATAAGGACAGTAGAAAAGGGAGTGATAAGGACAGTAGAAATTGTTTGCGATTTCTGGACTCTGGCCATATTTCCATTTCTGAATTCATTCCCTGGCTCACTCTTTGGATAGACTAAAGAAACCATTCACCCGTCTGACTGTTTAAGCGACACGGTCTTTTGTTAACTGGCCAAGTATTACTGATTTGTCAGGAAAGTGCCTTAAATGTGAGAAATGGTATATATTAAACTGGGATCAGCATTGCTCTGCAGAGTGCAGTCTGAGGAGAGCTTTGGTCAAAATGTATGACACAAAACACAAGAAAGCAAGGAGCGGGGCAGATTAATTACATGCAGTTATCACACCATTGGGCAAGTGAAGGCTGCCTGCTACTATACATGCAGTTATCACACTGCTGGGCAAGTGAAGGCTGCCTGCTACTATACATGCAGTTATCACACCATTGGGCAAGTGAAGGCTGCCTGCTACTATTTGTTAAGCATTTTATCTCTCACTACTTGAAAATCAGGGTCAGTAGTTTAGGACAAACTCCCACAACACAGACATTTGAATTGATTCATTCTTATTGTCGACTACGGTACATCAAAGCATAAATAGTCATTGCCTCAGTGCCTTCTTAGTTTAAGGGTTTAAGACACCTAGATCATAATAGATTAGACAGCCTTCAGGTTAGTTACAAGGGCAGAGATGGGAATGCAGACTGGTGCAAATCAAACGCAAGGGACGAGTTACTTGCTTATTAATGTTTCTTTTTGTTTTAAATCACATGATGTGTAGGAGTTTTTCCTCCTTCAAAAATGTAATTACTAAAATGTTACACATTAAGGTTTGTTTATAGACAGTATGTGCAGTATTTTCTAACAAAGCTAAGTGATAAGTTGATAATTCATTCTTTAAACTGACAGTAAAATATTTTATTGACTATTATATTGCTAACTTGCTGCGTTCAACATTAGAATTTAGAATACAAAATATTAGGTACAAAATAAATGCATGCTGTTGACATAACTGATGATATGCTGCTGGTCGTGATACTGCATGCAGTTATATATGTAGTTCATTGATATTGCATGCAGTTATATACGTAGTTCATTGATATTGCATGCAGTTCTATACGTAGTCTGTTGATATTGCACACAGTTATATGCACAGTTAATTGATATTGCATGCAGTTATATACATAGTTCATTTATGTTGCATGCAGTTATATATGTAGTCCATTGATATTGCATGCAGTTCTATACGTAGTCCATTGATATTGCATGCAGTTATATACGTAGTTCATTGATATTGCATGCAATTATATACGTAGTTCATTGATAATGCATGTAGTTATAGACGTAGTTTTTGTCATTTCTGTTCCACTTATTTTGTCTTGACAGGACGTGTTCACACCGGAGTGCAAATTTAAGGAATCAGTGTTTGAAAACTACTATGTCATCTACTCCTCAACGCTGTTCCGACAGCTGGAGTCCGGCCGGGCCTGGTTCCTGGGACTCAACAAGGAAGGGCAGGTCATGAAAGGAAACCGGGTGAAGAAAACAAAACCCTCATCACACTTTGTACCAAGACCAATCGAAGGTATCTTAAAACATCTAGATTTCAGATAAGTGTGAGCACCGCCCTCTATGAGACGGGCGACTGACACTGCTGTAGACATAAGATTGTAGACATGAGATTGTGCCGCAGCTACCAAGGACCTGCTGTAGACATGAGACTGTGCAGCGCATTGCCAGTCCTTGTAATTAAAAAATGTATGTAATGGTACCCTACACCCCAATTTCCATTAATAATACAAAAAGAAAAAAAGCATTCAAAAGGAAATTCATTTATCCACATTATCCTGAGATTCTAGTTCCAAGTCTCTTGTCTCATTAATCCCACATTCTTATTTTATGGCTTATTGCAAATTTTGAATTTACAATCTAAACTGTTTCCTTTGCCTCCTCTCATTTTAACTGAGGCTAGAAAGAGAGAGAGAGAGAGAGAGAGAGAGAGAGAGAGAGAGAGAGAGAGAGAGAGAGAGAGAGAGAGGAGGAGGAAGGAGAGGAGGGGGAAGAGGGAGAGGGGAAGAGAGGAGAGAGAGAGGAGAGGGAGCAGGAGAGGAGAGGAGAGGAGAGGAGAGGGAGAGGGAGGGAGAGGGAGGGAGAGGGAGAGGGAGCAGGAGAGGGAGCGGAGAGGGAGGGAGAGGGAGAGGGCGGGAGAGGGAGGGAGAGGGAGAGGAGCGGGAGAGGGAGGGAGAGGGAGCAGAAGAGGGAGTGGGAGAGAGAGGGATAGGGGGAGGGAGAGGGAGATGGAGAGGGAGAGGGAGCGGGAGAGGGAGAGAGGCATTGTTGAGCCCGATTCTGTCTGCACTGGCTCCTAGATTTGTCCCTAAGTACCAGCACCATCCTGTTTCTTGAGACACTCAATGCTGCATTATAATGTACAAGCATTCTCTGCATCCTTTACTTGCAACACCATCACAATCTCGGGTTTGATAGTCACTATTTTCCAAATCTATTGCAGGTCTCCCAAGGTCATTCGAAGCATATTATTCTTGCCTGAGTGGTTAAAGTATGTCATGTAGTCTGGTCAGAATATTGTATTAACTTCTGTTCTTTGTAAATCAAGGTTAAGAGCAGCGAGAGTACTTCCTTAAAAATGAGGACAGCATTAAGAGAGCTACAAACCCCTTGTGCACTTTCTGTTCATACGATTGCTGTATAAAGTGAGCTGCAGACCTGAGTGCTCCCCTGCAATGTGAAACACGGTCATTTCAGTTCTAGAACACTGGAAATGAGTGGAATGGAACTTCCTCATGCATGAAGCAAGCTTCTTAACAAGCATTCTCTATTGCCACTGCTGGAGGCTTTTAGTTGTCTGTTTGCTTTCCCACATCCCAAGGAGTAGTTAATGGATACAGAACAGTATCAAGGCAGTCCAAGTTATTCAGCTGACTTTGCTTTTTCTCCATTCCTTCTTTGAACTTTTATGCATTTACTATATAAAACATATATAACTTATTTATGAGTAGTTATAAAATGGCAGAAATATTAGCCCATTTTAACAAAAAATTATGAATATTTTACATTTGATTGCAGGTAATATTCTTTAAATAGGCTACTGCCTGAGAAAAACATGCAAAACAAAATGTGTGCTGTGAGAAAGCAGCATCAACAATGTATGCTGTGAGAAAGCAGCATCGACAATGTATGCTGTGAGAAAGCAGCATCGACAATGTGTGCTGTGAGAAAACAGCATTGACAAAAACACGAGGAATAAATAACACAAAACATGTGAGGAATAAATAACATGCAGACCCACTGTGAGTGATTGTAACCATCACAGGTGAGAGTGAAACTACTGTTCAAATAACAGCTGAAGCCAAGTGCTCTTTAAAGAAGCCCTGTGTCCAGCATGCTCTGTGAGCTCCATGGTCCTGCAAAGTGTGCGGCAGTTTGTTTTACTGTATATCATGTCCTGTCTGAAAGCACTTTGCTTCATCAACTAGGATTTGTAAAATGGCAAGTGTTATTTATTATGATGTTCACATCCCTTTCTGTGTCCTTCTCCACAGTGTGCATGTATAGAGAGCCTTCACTGCATGAAATTGAAGAGAAAAAGGGAGGCTCAAGAAAAAGTTCAGGGACTCCAACCATGAATGGAGGCAAAGTGGCCAATCAAGACTCGACATAACAGGATCTTCGCAACCCCCTCCCCAGAGCACTGGAATGGGCAGGCATTCACAAACCCCTCCCCAGAGCACTGGAATGGGCCGGCATTCACAAACCCCTCCCAGAGCATTGGTGAAAAAAACTAAACAAGGACTGAACCCCTGGCCTATGCACCATTTTAGAGAAGAAAAAAAAAGAAAAAGAAATATTTGAAATCAGGACTTGAATTCACATTTTATGCAAAAGTCTGCTGTATGACAACAAGGAAAGTTCATGTTTGCATTCTGATAATAAAAAATGAACTTTAAAAGTTACATTTTGGAATTAGTCTTAGTTAATACTGTTAATGGAGCCACGCTAAAATTCCAGCATGACATTTTAAATGTTCAAGTCATTTTTGCTCACATAGTGCTATTCTTGTTTATTTATTTATTGAATTATTGATTTTAGACCAGTCATTTATATAATATAATTTTGATAGGTATGCTTATGGAGGATTTTATCTGAATATGCTTCCCAAAACCAAGCTGAAATATTTTTGTAAGAATGTCCATCATTTTGGTAAATTAATTCAATTTATTCATCTTTAATAATTCTTTACTATCTTTTGGTCAAGAAAAAAATGTGTCAAATTTCCACGATCTTGTGAATTCAAGCAATGTAAGGTCTGCTCTCATAGTTATAAATAAGGATGCATTCAGAATACAGAGTGTGTTAATAATAATAATAATAATAATAATAATAATAATAATAATAATAATAATAATGATGATGGGGTGGCACGGTGGCGTAGCGCTGCTGCCTCACAACGCCAGGGTCCTAGGTTCGAATCCGGCCTAGGGTGCTGTCTGTGTGGAGTTTGCATGGTCTCCCCGTGTTCGCGTGGGTTTTCTCCAGGTACTCCGGTTTCCTCCCACAGTCCAAAGACATGCTGTCCAGGTTGATTGGTCACTCTAAATTGCCCTCTGTGTGAGTGTGTGTGTGTGGTGCCCTGCGATGGACTGGTGTCCCGTCCAGGGTGTAGTCTCGCCTTGCACCCTGTGTATGCTGGGTTAGGCTCCGGCTCACAGCAACTCTGTAAAGGAGTAAGCGGTCAATGATGATGGCTGGATGGATAATAATAATAATAATAATAATAATAATAATAATAATAATAATAATAATAATAAAAATGTGAGGGTTACCACACCCAAGATAACATCACACGATACTTGGGACTGAATTAAAAACACCTGCATTAACTCAGGAAGAAGAAATGCCATTGAGTGACTATTCTATGCAAGCAGTTTGAGTCTACCTATTTCTAGCACTCTTCTTGAAATGATGTCTTGTGAAAGGACTTCCATATCAAGAGGTAGTCTTGTGTCCTCTTTGAGCCATATTAAGCCATGTTTGTATTCAACTCCTTCAAAGCCTGTTTACAAAGTTTAGTATTCAGAAGATGTATTTGTTAGCAGTCCTTTGTATAGGAGATGAATGGAAGAGGAGTTGAAGATCTGAACACTGAGATGAAGCAGGACACATCACCAATCTTAATCCATTCTGAATAACTGGAGCAGGACCAGGTAACAAGAAACACTTCCACAAATATATCATGGAATCATATATTGTTAAAAAAAACCTTAGCAAAAGTGACCCCGTCATTATTATGCATTCACTGTGAAAGTTGCCATGGGTATTGAAATCAAACAAAAAGTCTCGTCACCCCAGGAAAGTGATTGTCCAGGTGTATGGGTCATAGCTGGGATGTGTGTGTCCATGCGTGCGTGTGTGTGTCTGTGTGTGTGTGTGTGTGTGTGTGTGTGTGTGTGTGTGTGTGCATGTGTGTGTATGTCAGTGTGTGTGTGTGTGTGTGCGTGTGTGTGTGTCTGTGTGTGTGTGTGTATGTCAGTGTGTGTGTGTGTGTGCGAGTGTGTGTGTGTGTGTGTGTGTGTGTGTGTGTGTGTGTGTGTGCATGTGTGCGCGTGTGTGTGCATGTGTGTGTGTGTGTGTGCCTCCACTATATCTCCCCTTTGTTTCGCAATGTATCAAAGGTGAATAATGTCAACATTACAGATCAGTTCCATCTATGTTTTGTTAACAAAGACATTTCAAAACCTCAAGCATGTAGGAGCAGTATTCTTTAACCACAAGCAGGTACATTTGATTTATTCTGAGAAAGAAAATCACAAATGAAAAAATGTTATGCCCTTTAGCCAAATAGAGTAATTAAACATAATATAATCAAGCTATAATAGAGTAATTAAACATAATATTATACATCTATTTAAATCACAGAGCTGCACTAGCTCTTACTGGTTTTATTGACCAGTCCATAGATTGAGGCTAGAAGGGTTACAACTTTATTTTTAACCAGCTATTCACTATGTATGAGTCACATGTGCACTTGTGAAAGATGCACACCTTTACTTCTGTTTACTTCTGTTCGTCTACATCTTCGTCTACTTGCACTCCCTGGGTCATTTCATCTGAGCCCTGCATGTGCTAAAGGTACTGAGATAAAATAAACGATGACGTGCAAAGAATGGGGTTGACAAGTGTACTATATTGTAAGAGATAACCTTCTTAAATGAGTTACTGCATTATTGTACTGGTGAGGTTTCTTGTATATATTAAAAGCATGAACTGGGTTTGTCTCAGTATGATAATACAAAGGGGTTCAGTAAACAGATCCAAACACTTCTGCCTGCCTATTCAACAACAGACAATAACTATACAGATCCTAACACTTCTGCCAGCCTATTCAACAAGAGACAATAACTATACAGATCCTAACACTTCTGCCAGCCTATTCAACAAGAGACAATAACTATATAGATCCTAACACTTCTGCCAGCCTATTCAACAGGTCAGTAACTATGGGGCAGCAGTGTGGTGTAGTGGTTAGGGCTCTGGACTCTTGACCGGAGGGTTGTGGGTTCAATCCCAGGTGGGGGACACTGCTGCTGTACCCTTGAACAAGGAACTTTACCTAGATTGCTCCAGTAAAAACCCAACTGTATAAATGGGTAACTGTATGTAAATAATGTGATATCTATGTAATGTGATATCTTGTAACAATTGTAAGTCACCCTGAATAAGGGTGTCTGCTAATAAATACTACTACTACTACTACTACTACTAATAATAATAATATACAGATCCTAACACTTCTGCCAGCCTATTCAACAAGCGACAATGAGTACAACTGCAGCAAGAATGCATGGCCTCG